>APFE031165448.1:59088-91086 GCA_000404065.3 Pinus taeda | reverse complement strand
AAAACAAATAGAAAATAGAAAATATCACATATATTTTGCAGACAAATAAAAAAATTTTTGATATGAAAATACACTCCCTCCCTCCTCCCTCTCTCTTTCTTTAACGTATATAGGATTCTATTCTATCTTAAAAGAATCACAGTGATATGAATGACAATACGATCTGAGTTACTGTTGTTAAAATGAAACAATGTAAGATGAATTGTGATACTGTTTATTTAAATCTTACCTTAAGTTATTAAGCCATCTAAAAATTAAACTCTTTTTTATAAAAATTAAATAAATAAATTAAATAAAACAAATAGAAAATATCACATATATTTTGCAGACAAATAAAAAAAAATTTGATATGAAAATACACTCCCTCCCTCCTCCCTCTCTCTTTCTTTAACGTATATAGGATTCTATTCTATCTTAAAAGAATCACAGTGATATGAATGACAATACGATCTGAGTTACTGTTGTTAAAATGAAACAATGTAAGATGAATTGTGATACTGTTTATTTAAATCTTAGTTTTCTCTCATTAACTTTATATATATATATAAAGTTTGATTGTCCATTTCTTCCCGAAGTATAGAAATAATCTAAATTAAATATTCACAGCATGGATTGAGACAATCCTAACATTCAAGAGTATTTTCAGATATTTGAAAAGCTACTGGAAATGTCTAGAAATTATTTAGAGGAAATATATCAATAGCTTCCACCTGGTAGCTGATACCTGAAAGAAAAAGGGTCTACGTAGTAATGGAAAACCAGATCTGCGGATAACCCATCTTATCATATCAGCTCTCTCTTCAGTCAAAGATCTGGGCCGTTCAAATTACGTGCAGGAAGAACTCCTGAATTGTAATCCAAATTATCGTATGATTCAGACTCAGAGAGAGCAGAGGTTAGCAAGTTGCCAGATGTCTGGTCGATGATTCTTTCACGAAAGTTATATAAGTCCTCATAGCCGCTGGGGCTTACTGATTGGACTTGCTGTTGATGAATAAACATATCTTGTTGCTGCTGCAGCACATAGTTATTAAAGATGGATACTCTTGCACCTGTGTAATTCGATGAGGCTAAATTAGGTCCACTTGTAATTTGCACTTGTCGATTATAATCCAGGGCTTTTTCGTTTTGGATGGACGCTTTACAAGCCAACTGCTGGTTTAAAAGTTCTGGTTGCTGCTGAGATCTTATATAAGCTGAATACTGCGTGACGAAACTAGGATTAGAATTAACCTGCTGGCAATCAAACAATAGATTTTGCAGTGGTTGGCCATAGTGATATACATCTGAAAATTGTGACGAAGTGGTTGAATCAGCTGGGATGAAATGCCGCGGAATAACTTGGTGGAGTCTGTCAGAATACGCTTCTCCATTTACGCTTTCCACGTGTAGACTACGGCGGTCGTCGGGCGCTGCCGACAAATTACCGCCATTGGTTGGCAGAGATAGGCTGGATGTTGCGCGTGCAACTTGAATAGCCAAGTCGGCAATTTCTGGGGTTTCTTGCTTTGGGATGTTCATACCTGTAAGATCCTCGTCCAGGAGGTTGATTCTTTCGGGGAAGTTCAATTTCGCCTTTGACCCTCGAAACTTTAAAGCAGCATCGTCGTATGCTCTACCAGCATCTTCTGCAGTCTCAAACGTGCCCAGCCATACTCGAGCTGCCTTCTTTGGATCTCGAATCTCTGCAGCCCATTTGCCCCACGGTCTTTGCCTTACTCCTCTATAATGTCTCTTTTGAGGTGGATTCTGTGGATTCAGTTCCTTTCTCTTAAAGTTCATCTCAGCTTGTCCAATTCGTCCTTGCTGCTGAGGTAGCGTGACGATGCTTGGTACTTCTGCATAAAACCAACAAAACATCAACAATCTTTCATCTTATACAGACATTAACCGAGAAGGATGTAAGTTCTGTAAATCGACTCCTTTCTTTTTGACCGATTTCCTTTGAAGGTTTTAAGGAGCATTTGAATTTCGATTACCGCTTATTTCCTCTTAAAACCTTTTTCGGAAAAACCCTCGCAGAAGGAGATCTGAATAAGGTTAGGGTAGTTAGGTTTAGAGCGGGAGGAGTGTCTTGTGCTTTCATGTTTGTGCTGATACTTTCTAAACAAATTCATTGTCCGCTGCGAAGTGTTGCAGATGGTGAAAATAAATACTTGAAAGGATAAGTTCATATGAATCCGTAGAACCTCAAGATCATCCACACCCTTAATCCAGTTATAGGCATCTATGTTCTCGATATTATTCTATTACTACCCTTATCTATGTTATGTTGCTTCAGAAAGAAGTCTCCATGTCTTAAAAACAGAAAGTAGAAAAAGGGGGATGGCATTTCATTTTAGTAACTTAGGGTTACACAGTTGCATGTATGCTACCCTTGGTTACAATAACATTTAAGAGAAAGCCATTTATAAAGATTGAGACGGCTAACTTGTAATCATTTAGATAGGGTAAATAAAATCACAAAGCTCACCTCCGCCCCCCATCAAAAAAGGAAATTATTTATGGAACGCACCCAAGAAACAATTCTGGGAACCCCGAGCTGCACAATACTTTTCTTCTGCGGATAATATCGATGTTTGCGACGGTAAATTTAGGCGCAAATAAACTGAGTTTTTCTCCTCTCCCTCTCTTGAAAATTATTCAAAAGACATCTGATTCCAGCCTATCTTTGGTTTTTGGGGCTACCATAAATAAACCTATTTTGTTTCCTCTGTAATTAGTTTTTTCTCTCTTCCTTTGATTACTTTCGATAACTGACATATTACGAAGATTTTCGATTTCATCTGAATTTCTTTCAGACTTTACATAATTTCCAGTTCACGATCCAATGGAGGTACGCATGATTTACAAAATTCTATTGACCGTATCCAAGCACAAAACATACAGAAGTTATGCCAGGAATTTCACGGCAGCTGACACAAGATTCAGGATTCGGAGTATTATCTATTCACCTTGGCAGGATGAAGCAGTAATGTGCTGACCAGTAATATCGTCCTCTTTGGCGAAACGCGTTGTGACTGTGATCGTCTGCTTCTCCGTCCCCCATCTCTTCTGCCCGGCTACGGATTGATCTGTCTTATTCTCCATTAGATAAAGGACACGTCCACCAACTACTCTGGAGAGGCCATAAATAATGCACAACAGATCCTTGGAACAATCAAGCCTTGAACGGAATCTACTGAGAGACCGGATCGCTCGTTTCCCACATTCGTTACAGTAAACTACCTCGACCCTAGGTCGGATAGAGTGGGGAATTTTACAGAAGTTCAATCTTGATTTCAGTTTACTCTATTGGCCCCCTCATCCGGTAAAATGAATTGCAGGCTATCAGATTATAGAGACTTGACAAGCCCCTGATAAATCCCTCGGACGGCTAATCTGTCTTGAAGCATTGACAACTAATAGGGTTTTGCGCTAAAGTCGTAGCTAGTGACCTGGGACCTTTTCAACTTTCACATGATAGAACTATTTATTGTCGGCGGTTCCCACATCTACCTTAAACACCGCCGTGTTGACCTGTTTTAGGGCACAGTCTAACCGGGGACATTTTGGCATTTTGTGTGGTTGAGTTTCGGGTCGATTTTACATCAGATGCTGAGTAAAAGCGTCGTCACGATGATGCTTGAATTATTACTATATTTGAAATTGAAATTTATATTATAAATTAATGTAACTTTATTGAAAGTGTCTTACGGTAAGTTGCAAGAATTTTAATATAAAACTTTAAATTTCAATATTGACACTAGTTTTTAGGTTTTTCTATTAATTTAACATTTGTAGTTGATGTGCCGAATATTGGCAAGCAATTTTGTGAGAAAACTGGCCACGGCTTTTCTAAACAGAACCTTATTATAATGTGAAATAAAACGGTACTGTTAATTGCTGTGCATGACATTTGAACAGTAACGTCAATCGCTCTCAGTGACATACACCGTTCTAGACATGCCCACACATCCTCACTTCGTTGTATCATTTTTCTAAGCATCGTTCTAGACATGCCCACACATCCTCCCTTGGTTGTATCACTTTTCTAAGCATTCGTGTTTCATTAACTGTCCATACACACCTTTTTAATTTTCCAAAATTGTATTGACACGTGGACCTTGGTAAGAAAAAACATTATAAAACGGCATAATACTTTTAGTTTGAATTTAAGGCCTTGGATGCTTCATTATGTAACTTTCAGTTTCAATTTAACTGTTCTGTAAATAATTCTAACTCTTTGTTGGTAAATATTTTTATCTTCTTTAATTATTATAGAATAATTTTACAAAATCTTTGCAGATAGTTTTAGAAAAATTTTGGAGATGAGAGATTTTTTCCATAGAGAAAAACTAATTTATTTTCAAAAGCACGAAAGATTTATGGAATAAATCATGAAAGTTTTTGGTGATAAATCATGAGAGTTTCACGGAATAAATCATAAGAGATTTAGGGAATAAATTAGGGAGTGATTTATGGATGTAGAAAAATATATTTTTCTTGTAAATTTGTATTTAATCATTGTAAGCCTATTGACAAAGCTAATGGCTAAATGAATGGGAAATCATAACATACATAGTGGATAAAGAGAAGTAATATTTCTCAATATTTGTATTCACATGATTTGTTGAATGAAAGTGATTCAAAGCATCCTTATGCTCATGATTGTATATATGTATTTGTGTGTAATCTAGAATTAGGAAAAGTTTTAGTTATGTGTGAATATTGAAACTGAAAATAGATTGAGTCGCATGAATTAATTGTTACCAATTCATTCAGAGATTAGAGACAATTTGAGTTGTAGAAGAATTTTGTTTATGTTAGATGCTTTTCCTTGTATTACAAATAAAGGTTCTATAATAGACTATATGACTTGATACCATGAGTGCTAAATTAATTATCGGTGTGTTAAAAAGGTATTTTAAGAAGCAGGGGTCAACATTGCAATTGGTGGAATGGATGCATGTTTGAAGGCATGGAAAAGTAAATTACTAGAGAAATGAATTCAACATTGTATGTGTGTTAGAATTATGGATGAGGTTGCCATGTTAGGGTTTTGCAAGAATATATGGAATAACTTGTAGCTGGGACTTTAAATATGATAGTTGCATTGAAAAATATTCAATTCTAACCAAAGAAACACCAAGATCAACGTTGAAATGTGAGTTGGAATTTGTCCATAGAAATTTGTGTATGTCTAGCATATGGTGAATACTATGTGGATTTGAAGAGCGTGATGTGAATCGTATTGTTATTTAGTTAAAGGTTAATTATCATAAACTATATGAGAATCTACTATTGGTAGCGTACCAACACTAAAAACTGGAGAAATTTGAAGTTATAGGAAAAGCAAATGTTCTTGCTATCCAGTGTTACCAAAGCTAGAAATCCCTTGGTAGAAAGATTAGATAATGATAGAGCTTGCAAAACATGTAGATGAACATATTTGGTGAAATATGAGAGGTGAAGCTTTGAGAAGGACATGATATTTGCATGGACTGAGCTCTCAGAGAAAGACAAAGAACATTGATATTCTTTGAGGATATGTTGACAGTGTTGAACCTTCCAGCATCAAGGGATCTCCCCGGTATGAAGTCCCAACTAGACCTCACACCGTTTAGTTTAGGAGTCCCATCTGGTATGATGGAATGATTGCTATTATCTTAAATGTTTTCCTTATCTCTTGCTTGTCAGCACATGAGAGTGGTCTGCTTTGTCTAAGAACAACGAGGTTCGCATGCCTGGTGAGTGCTAGTGTTATTTGTGTCAAGGTTCTTTCTTTGTAGAGAGAGGGTGGAAGTGAGTCTCTAGTCAAAAGAGAGGATGTCCTAACTCTCTCAGAGACACACAACACAACATTACATGCACAACTTCCGAAGGAGCAGTCCACACAAATGCAGCAGTCACACCACACGAGGAAAGATAGCACATACAACACCCAACAGGACAGTTTGCTAGAGCGTGATGGTCATTATAACAATTTTACTTGAAAGATTTTGTGTCATGTCTAGGGAGGTAACCAACATGGGTAGGACAACGAGGTAACCAACATGGGTAGGACAACATTAACAACTTATACAACACATTTTCATAAACATATGTATTAGAGCAACTAAATGAGTTCAATTGTGTAATATAGGTTAAAGCAACATGTATTACAAGTGGTCAACATTAATCTTAAAAGCAGTTGCAACACATGTGTGAAAATGTGCCTGCGCATGTTATCAAGCTTCTGAATTAAGCGAAAGTTCCAAGACACATCGGTACACAATACATCACTAACCCCGTAGGTGGGGTGTTGGAGCCACTACTCGCTCCTCAACGAAAAGATTACAGACTCTCAAGGCTATGTGGAAGGAGCCAAGGTGAAATGTCCCTCTGCATGTACAAATGAGGGGGTATATATAGCCAAGGAAAAAACTATCCCTTGTGACTATTTGACTTCCCTCATGGCTATTTAACTTATTTGACTCTTCATCTTTACATGAATCTTCGTATGGCATGTGGGTCTCTTGGACTTCCACATTACATTACATTGATTTACACAGTATGGCCCATAGTAGTGATGTGGCCGACATGAATCATGACACAACTCGACACGATAGTTCTAGTATGTTCATGTTGTAGGTGGTATCCATGTGAAGCTACAATTTTGTTGAGTGATGGATGTGCTCTTGGTATATCACAGCTTCACCTCTGCATGGAAAGGTTTGTAGAGTCTTTGATGGTAATTGGTGTTTGATTGATGTTGCATGTGCACATTGGTCCTTTGCTTGTACTTTGGAATGCTTGACATATTCATCCATTCATGAAGTATTCTCCTCCCATGCATCTTTCATTCGTCCATTTGTGAACACATCTCCTTGCATGTACCCTCGTTAATCCAATCAATCATCGCATCATGTCTTATTCATGTACTTGTATCTGTAGTTAGTCATGGCAAGATGACATCAAATCCATAAACCTCCTAGTCTACCATGATGCATGGTCATTCGCTTTCGAATGCAGGTGACTGTGAGAGATGATAAGGCTATGAAACTGTGCAAGGCAAGTTTCAATTTGGGATGTGGGCTCCAAGAAATTCTGGTGAAAATTGCACAGAGGTCACTCGGAGATTGAGATGGACAATCCATATTAGCAATTATGGTCCGTGGGATCTGGCTCGACTTGTGGGAAGATCTGTGCAATTTCTGGAGGGAAGCAGTGTGAAAATATGAGGGGATTGGCAACAAAAAATGTCCAATTCCTAGAGGGAGTTAGCTGTGGGCTACAGGAGACTTGGCAACAAAAACTACGAAATTTTCGAAGGAAGCTGGGAGCGAGTTGCGGGAGGCTTTGCAGAAAATGTTGCACACTTCCATAAGGGAGTTGATAGTGGACTACTGGGTCACTAGAGAAAAAAACCACGAAATTGGTGGGAGTCTGACCTGTTGAACACGTCTACACAATTTCTGAGATGAGTGGGATGCTGGGCAGCTGAGGAGCTTGCTCATGAAACCTACGCAGTTTTCTGGGTGAGGAGTCGACCAACTGACTGGGTGGCTGGCTAGAAAAATTGCACAATTTTTGGAGGGAGATAGGGATGGGCACATGGTGTATGTATGGCCTATCTAAAGAGTTTTCTTATTCAGTGGAGTGGGCAACGTTTACAGCTTCTGCATGATTTTTTAGGGAGTGAGTCCTAGGGTCATTGCTTAGTAAACTCCCTGGTTGACATGGAGGAGGTTTGGTTGGTTAGCTTGCGAGAAGCACATATTGAAATGGCTTATTGGAAACTTCTGCATTGTTCTTGGTGACAATTGGTTGAGTAGAATGGAGGGTGTAGGTCCGGATATTAGAGGGTGATATGGTCGTGATAACATCAGCAAAATGAATAAGTGTGTGAGCGAGTGAATTTCTGCATACACGACCTTGCAAAAACACACTCAACATGACTTGATGACTAGGTGCCTTAAACCATGAACACAACATATACTCAACATCACTGACTGACAATGTGAGAAGGAAGCATGACACTTGTGATAGATTGTTGAACGACTGCGATGACGCTTGCGTGACAGTGCATACAACTTCATTGTGAGTGCTATAGATGTTTACATAGTGAATACAACATGTACACATGAAGCGAGGACCTTTTGCATGACCAAAACATGGCTACAAGCGTGACATTGTGACCAACATACAAAAATTTGTCAGTTGAACAGTCAAGCTAGGAGGGTTCAAACACTCACATGAGGCCACGGGGTGAGCATGAATGCTTGCAAACATCAAGTAAATATTCAAGGGTGGCTCTGAAATTGGACGTAGGCCAAAATTTTGGATGGTGTTCAAGCCGCTACAACATGATACAAAGGATTGTCTACTTTGTGAGGAAGTAGCAACATGTTATATGGATGAGGAACAATAGTAGAGGGTTTGCAACAATAGATCCAATAGAAGGATTGAAGACTGCAACAACAATATGCATGCTTGAATGAGCTCAAATAAAGAGGTAAAGTGATCTTATCTTTTCAACTATTTTTCGATATAAATTGTTGACTACAGATAGCAGTGATGAGGATGATTACAACAGAATGATTGTAATCAAGTACAGAGGAAGTTCTTGAATAATTGCAGCAAAGAACCTTTGCATGTTCCATTTGAAGTTGCAAGGAGGAGGCCATGTGGATGTTCTCATTGGAAGTGAATATCTACAAAAGCCTAAAAGGAGAAGAGAAGCTCAAGAGGTTCTAGAGGAGAGAACCGACAATACCAAAAGGCTAGGTTCAAAGATAGCTTGGTGAGTTATTACAACAGGTTAAGGAGTAACTTATTATTGCAAAGGCTTAAAGCAAGTCTACAAGTGGGCAAGGTAAACTTAAAATAAGAAGAAGGAAGATGATGACAATAGTCATGTCATGGGTTAAAATAGAAGCCACAACACAAGAAAATAAGATGCCAAAGAAAATTCCATAAAGGGAAGGATGAGTCAAGAGGAAGTTGATTGAGAAGTTGCTGAGATAAAAGTATAGTTGAATGTACTAATAGAACACTTACACGAAGGTGAGGAATACCAAAGGTGTAGATTGATTCTACAGAAGAAAGTCAAGTGGACTAATGTGTGTTTCATGTGAAACCAAAACACATGTTGTGTGCTTGGATGAGGAGAGAACCGAGGGCAGTGTAAATGAAATTTCACTATTGTGAACTTAAACAAGAACCTATCCTTGTCGAAGATGAGGATGAAGGAGGTTATGCGATTCAAGGATATCGCTATTTTAAAACTAATGAAATGTTTATGAGTGCATGTCATATAGGTGTAGATGATGGACAATAGCCTCATGAAGGAAATATTGAATAAATTCTAATTAATGGAATTGTGGATGAAATTCTTACACCAAGGAAAGCAGATATCCTTCAAGAGGACAATGAAGAGAATGAGAGACTTACTGTAAGTCCCATGAACTATTTGGGAACTTCAAATCATCCTAAGAAGTTAATTTCTAAGGTATCAACTAAGGCTACAAAGCCTTATTATTTTAAAGCTAATGTTTTTTGTACGTTTGCAAGTTTCATATATAAGGAAGAAAGATTGTCATTTGAAGCAATCGTGAAGATGGATGAAGTTGATAGAAATATGCTTTGCTAAAGAATAACTGAAGGACACAGCCAAAATTTTGCTACCAAAGGATATGAAGTAGAATTTTATATTAAGGACAATCAAAGTAAATATCATGTACAATTGATAAATGAAATTGTTGATAAGTGGTTGTAAGGACCTATTGGTACAGATGACAGGGAAACTTTTGCTAGTGGAGACTATCAAAGCAAAGAGAGAAAAAAGAATTTAGATGAAATGATTAAGAAACATGAAGATGAATTAGATTTGTTGGGAAAGTTATTGAGAGGACCTGAGCCAAGAGAAGGGATTACAGTCGGAGATGAAACATGTTCACAAGTTCCTAGAAATGAAAGGATGCTTACAACATCTAAAAAACTAGGGGTAAATTTTAATTTTAAAATTAATTATGAGGTTGTAGGAAGTGTTGATGAACATGAAAATGTTATTAAAGAAGTAGAATCTGCACTATTTCCTAAACTTGAAATTGAACATCAAGTACAAAATTCAAAGAAAATGTTAAGATACTTTTACGAAGAGATGATATTTTAAGAGAAATTGGTAGGCAGAGATACATGTAATGAGGGTTGGCAACACAGAGTTTACAAATTTAGATGATTTTGAGGAACAACTAAGATTTCCATACAACAGTGGCATGCATGAAAATAAAATGCAATAGTTGGTGAGAAATGACAACAACACATTTTAGTGAGAAGAAAAAAATATTTATGTTGGGAGACAAAAAGGAAGAAGACATTAAATTGTCTTAAACATATGTGGAATTGTGTACGCTATGGAGGAGGAGAAAAGAATTATGAAATTCCTATGAAATGGTTGAGAGAGGACAACAATGATTTTCAACTAAAATCGAGATTGGTTGTTGAAATAGAGAGGCTGCAAAAAATTATAATGAAAATACCAAAGAGAGTGAACATTGATATAAGAAAGGAAATTAGTAGCGAGAGAAGAATGAATGAACAAGAGTGCATTAGTAAGGTTAATGGAAAGATGCAATACAAAGTTTGGAAGCTGGTAATTGGAAGGTAACAACAACGAAAGCACTTAAAGAGGAGTATAAAAAAACAGATCATCAACTATAGTTCAATGTTTGGGATTTAAGAGGATTGGTTCATCAAAGGCTTATGACTAGGAGGTCATAAGTTTTCTACATTGCGAGTTTGATGTAGGAGCATCTGAAATTCCAAGTCATTTTTGAAAAATCAAGGCTTTTTGGAGATAAAGCTCCAAAATGGGCTTCAACATTTAAAATTAATTCTATATTTTCCTTTGTAAATATTCTTGGTTTCTTTAATTATTATAGAATGGTTTTAGAAAATATATGAATAGGAGAGGATTTTTCCATAAGGAAATAACTAATTTACACTGAAAAGCATGAGATATTTAGGGAAGAAATCATCAAATATTTACGCAATTAATCAGGGAGTGATTTATGGATGTAGAAAATTTTGTTTCTCTTGTAACTTTATATTTAATTGTTATAAAACTACAGGAAAAGCTAATGGCCAAATCAATGTGAAATCAGGCCACAGAAAGCTAGAAACAATGTTAAATGGGCAATATTTTTTTTAATGAAAGTGATTCAAAAACAACCTTATGCTCATAATTGTCTCTTGTGAATGAAAAATTCTAGCATCTATGTGTCATATGGAATTAAGAAGAGTTTGAGTTCTGTGTAAATATTCAAACCGATAATAGATTGAGTTTAAAATCTGTCATGAATTAACGGTACTAATCGATTTATAATCGATTTATAGATTAGAGACAATTTATGTAGTAGGAGAATTTTTACATGTTAAATAATTTTCTATGTATTACAATTAAAGTTGCTATGATAGAGTATGAGTTGAGACCATGACTGATAAATTAATTTCCCGTGTGTTAAAATGATATTGTAAGAAGAAGGTGTTGGCATTGGAATTGGTTTCCTAGATGCATGTGTCAAGGCGTGGCAAAGAAAATTTGCAGAGGATTCAAATCAACACTGGATGTGTCTTGAAATTATGGATAAGGTTTATGTGTTGCCGTTTTGTGAGAAGATGGGCAATACCTTGTATTTGGGACATTGTACTTGATAGTTGTTTTGGAAAACATCTAGTTCCGACAAAAAACACGTATATCAACAGTGAACAATGAGTTGTAAGTTATCTTTGGGAAATTTTTTGCGTCCAACATATGGTAAATTCTATGTGGAATTGAACAATGCGATGTGAAGTGTATTGATATTTTGTTGAAGTTAATGATCGTTAAGGCATATGGGCACCTACTATTGGTAGAGTACTGACTGTAAAAACTCCAGAAATTTAAAGTTGTTTCGACCTTAGCGTGAGAGTAGTACATTTTGAATACCTAAAGATTTTGAAAATAATTTTGAATTTAAGTTTATTTACAATCGATTATTGTTATTTTTTTTTGGGTTTATCTTAGATGATGGGAAGAGTTATTATTATCTTCTCCACCAAAAATCAATTTTTACCAGTTACATGATAAAAATTTGTTTCAATGTCTTTGAAACTTATTGTTTACTCTTAGTGTTTCTAGAAAATGAAAACATATATATCTTCCAAAGTTACATAATTGATTAAAAAAATTTGTTGTTAGCAATTTAAAATAACATGTTAGGATAGAAATTATTTATTTCAAATTAAATAATATAATAGAAGGATCTAGCCATAAATAAAATTAAATATACATAAGAAATCACATTTAAAAAATTGAATGGTTTAAAAAAAAAGCAATAAGAAATGAAATTGAATAAAAAGAAACAAATAAAAATATTAGAAAATAGATAAGAATATTTCTTTAAATTTTTTTGGATGTGAATGTTGTATAAATATATGAAATATAGATTATTTTAAATGAACACAGTACTTATTAATTTTTTTTTCTATATAATACTTCCTAAGCACCCACGTGGGATTTGAGTCGGTGACCTATCACATGGAGTGCCTTAATAGTAAACCTATTCATCGTCAATCTAAAACCCAGTGACAACGCAATACTCATTATTAAGGATAATAAAATTATAAATTAATATTTAAATGAATAAAACTTAATTGATAATTTTTTTAAAGTTAAATTTTTATTTCCATGAAAAAACACAATTGAAAAACAAGTAAACATTCATATTAATTTGTCACTAGAAAACCAAATCAGATCAAAAATTAAAATTTAGAAAGCAATTGTATAAATAAATTACTAATATTTATCCAACTAACTAAAAGTTTAGTAGTTTATGATTATTTTATATCCTCCTTTATATTATTACTATCCATTAACCTTTTTTATTTTACTGACTTTTCTTCTTTTATATTTTTTCATAGCCTCCTTTACTATATTTTTATTTCTAACCTCATTTATTTAATTATATTTTGTTATGCTTTTTCGACATGAAGAGCTCCCATAAATATACATTTTTGCAATTTTTTAAATTTGTTTCTTTTTATTCCATGTACATTATATATTTTTTAATACTATATTCCAATCAATATTTTATTGTTATTTTTTTTAAATTTCAAATATTCTCTCTGCGTGTTTTAGGATAGTTAGAATATTTAAATGAATTAAAATTACTCCATTATATATTTTTCAAAATTTGATTTATAAATCTCAAGTCTCAATAGCACAATTGGTTGAGGATGAGCCTCAGTAAGGCAACATAGGATCAAACCTCACAAGCTGGTTTTGTCTTGTGCTAGGGGGAGGATAGCTTAGATGCCATTAGGTTTTATAATCCATTTTGGTAAGGCAAATATCATCTCCAAGGTCGCACTGTATTGTGGAATTAAATTAATGGCAACTAAGAATTAAGGTATCTACCTTAGTTATGAATATCTACCTTAATTGTTCCTAATTTTGCCCTTAATCAAATCTTTCGAGTGGACAAATATGTAGTGAAACCCTCACAACATGACAAATGGTGCTTAAGGCCATGAAGCCTAAAGTCATATTGTGAGTGGTCAAATATGTATTCAAACCCCCCTCACAACATGACAAATGGTGCTTAAGGCCATGAAACCTAAAGTCATATTGTGAGTGGTCAAATATGTATTCAAACCCTCACAACATGGGAATATGGGAGGAGAGATTAGATGATCTCAAGTTTTATAATCCATTTTGGTAAGACAAGTATCATCTCCAAGGTCACACTTTGTTGTGAAATTAATTTTGACTAAGAATAAAGGTATCTCTCTTAATTGTGCCTAATTGTGCCCTTAATTAAATCTTTGCAGTTGCCAAATATGTAGTCAAACCCTTAAAACATGAGAAATGATGCTTAAAACCTTGCAACCTATAGTCATCTTGTGAATGGAAAAATATGTAGTCAACCCCTCACAACATGGGAAATGGTGCCTAAAACCTTACCACCTTGCAACCTAATGTAAGTGTGAATGGCTTGAATTAGGGACACGAACCCACCCCTCCAATGTCTGCACCCTCCCACCCCTCCAATGTGTGAGTCAAAACCTTGAAACCTAATATAAGTGTTAATGACTTGAATTAAGGATATCATCCCACCCTTCCAATGTGCACCATCCCACCCCTCCAATGTGTGAGTCATTCTGCAAGCATGTATCCTATGCTTGCAATCATCGTTAATTATGTGACAATATATCATTGATAAATTCATATTTCGATATAAATGGTAATCAAAAACCAACATGAATCAATGCCAAATCAAGAGCCTATGTGGTGACACAGTCAAACCGAGTCTCTCAATAACAACTTACTATAATTGTTAGTTTTAATTTTTAAAATATATAAATGATAACAACATTGAAATCATTAATAACATATTAATATCGTATTTTTAATATTATTTGAAATAATAATAAAAATATATATATCATGAATGACCATGACATGAAATAATAATAGAATCATGGATCTCTAATGTCCTCAAAACATAAAATGTAGATCATAGTACCTAATTCAAATGCATTACAAATATAACATTCATTTATATGTATTATATTTAAAACATAATATATTAAATTATTTTGAATATTTAATCACCTATTATATTAGTTTTTAATATTCATTCATATATATAAGTTTTGTGGGGAATTCATTTAATAAAATATATTACATTATTGCGAATATTTAGTCATTTATTATATTATTTTTTTACTATTCATTTATATAAGTTTTGTGGGGAATAAAAATGAATGGAATACGTAATTTTTTCTCCATTAATACATTTTAATATAAAAAATACTAATTACACATCTTGAAATAACCTTAAATATATAAATTTATAACATTTTTTTTATGTTTTATTAGTATTTTCAATAATATAATAATATAATGCTTTTAATAATGATAAGTGGTTTTCTCATGAAGTGTAGAATATATGGTGATGCGCTGTGTGAATGAGTTGTGTGAATGAATTATGCCATGTGTGGTTATTTTGGAATTTCCTCTGAGAAAATTTAACCATGTTAAGTGCTTGTGTGGTTCAAGTTAGGTGTCTAACCATGTTAAGTGCTTGTGTGGTTCAAGCTAGGTGTATTCCGCAGATGATTTTAACAACTTCAATTCTTAGGTCATGACTTTTCAAGAAAAAATGGACTTGTACCACTTGGAAAAAGATTGATAAGAAGTTTTTTTCCCAATAAAATTGAATGAAATTACTTTCATTTTTATTTTAATGTGAAAAATAACAAATTACCTTAATCATCCGATTGAATATGTAACCCCTTACTTTTGTAGATTTAAAATTTATTTTTAATTTAATAATGATTAAATCATTCTAAATTTCAAAGTTTTAAAATGGTGTTTTTCGAAAATAACGATTTTAATAATGTAAACGAAATAATATAAATCTTTATCTACTGCAAAAACATTATTTTTAACAAAATTATAAATCTAAATGCAAACATACCTCTGGATATATATCATTTTGATAATAGTAATTAGAAAAGATCTTCCAATTCCTTAACGAAAATAAATACTCTTAAGAAGAAATTTATGCAATAGTTCCGAATCGTTGAATGGAAATGGCTGCTATTTACTTATAATATTCTTTATGATAATGACAACGATGATTTTTTCAAACTCATAGCTCCCCACTCTGACTTTCCAAATTTTTGTAACTAAAGTGATAAGTGATGGTGAGAGCAGACATGCGCCTATCTTGTTCAGACGGATGCCTTCCTTGTACTCTCCCATTTTAACTTGGGAGACGATACCTTAACAGTAGCCCATTATTATCCAAAGGAATCCACTCATTTTACTTATCCGAACGCTGAACGTCTCACTCATTTTAATTTGGTAAATGATGCCTTAACAGTAGCCCATTATTATCCAAAGGAATCCACTCTCCGAACTTTTAGGGTCTTTAGGTTTCCGCCGCTTGAAAATCTCACCCATTTTAATTTCGTAGATGGTGCCCGCAGTAGACCATTATTATCCGAGCGCATCCACTCTCCGAACTTTTAGGTTTGCTGGGGTTTCGCCGGAAATGGATATCTTTTACGATTAATCAGCAGTTTTATAATATTTCTGCTTTCACACCTGTATTTTATGTGGTTGAGAGAATTATTTATCGTGAACAATAAAATTTAAATTTATTGAAGTAGAGTATGTATGTGTTTATAGTTGTACAAATTAAATTTTATTTGAAGAAACATTTTATTTCACAAATAAGAAGTTTTATACACCAATTTAGTGTGGCTTCATTATCGCTTTAAAATTGGATAATAATAATATTAAAATTTATATCACTCCCTAAAAACTAAAACAAAGTGATGGGTTGCTATTATATTTTAAAACCACCCAAAAAAACACAAATAACATGAATATGGTATTGATTTATTTAAACCAAAATATTAAATAAGTGTTTCTTGTATTTATAATTATTTTGACATTTAAATTATCACTATAATTACTTAGTATTATTTAATATTTATTTGTTTCATAATTGTTAGTATTATTAATTTTAATTTTGAATTGTATTTTTTCCCATAAAATATTAGATAAATAAATGTAATGTAAGAGGAAATGGTTTAAATTTTTTAGAGAATCCAGAAGTGGTACGAAGCTCTACCTTGGAGATGGTAGAGGGTATGAAATCAAGGGATATGGTGATGTCCCTGTCGTACTACCTGATGGAACATTAGGCATATTCATGATGTTATGTATGTACCCGTGATAAAAAAGAACCTAATTTCTGTATCTAGAATAACAAATCAGGATCTTAAGGTAGAGTTCTTTAAATCTTATTATGTAATTAAAGACTTGCTAGATCGGGTGAAGTCCATTGCAACAGGTGTATGTGTAGGAGGATTTTATAAACTGGATGTCATAAGTGTGTCACATTAAGTGTTGGCATCATCAATGATGTCTACAAAGAATATATGGCATCAGATATTTTGGCATATAAACTTTAGTGACCTATTAATTCTTTAGAAAAAAGGTATGGCACATGGTCTTCCTGTTTTGAAGAGTATGCATGTTGATTATGAAGCATGTGCCCTTGGTAAATAACATAGAGATTAATTTCCTGCTATTGTTAATAGGGAGCAGAGGGATATACTTAAACTTCTACACACTGATCTATGTGGGCCCATGCAAACAAGGTCATTAGTAGGGGCTTACTATTTTCTTATTTTTGTTGATGAATGTACAAAGTTCACTTGGGTGTATTTTCTCAGGCAAAAAAGTCATGCTTTTGAATACTTCAAGCAATTCAAAAGTATGATTGAGAAGCAAATAGGGAACTTCATCAAAATTCTTCGCTCAGACCAAGGTGGATAATTTAAGAAGGGTGACTTCATCAAATACTGCAAAGAAGATAGAATACAACAATAGTTCACAACACCTTGCACTGCTTAGTAGAATGGGTTTGTGCAGAGGAAAAACAAAACTGTCGTGGAGTGTGCCTGCAATATGTTGAAATATAAGAATCTGACCAATGGTTTTTGGGTAGAAGCTATAAACACTGTAGTGTATCTTAAGAATAGGAGTCCTACTAACTGTTTGGATTATACAACCCCTTTTGAATCATTGTTTCACTTCAAGCCTGCAGTAAGTGATCTTAGAGTCTTTGGATGTAAGGTTTCCACTCATGTCCTGAAAGAAGATAGGAAGAAGTTTTATTCAAAAGCCATTAAGTGTACTTTTATTGGATATTGTAGTGAGTTTAAGGCTTATAGGTTGTTTAACCCTTCTACTCACAAGGTGTCTGCAAGCAAATACGTGGTATTCCATGAATAGATAGATGATGGGAACCCTATTAAGAGTGATAAAGAATGGCATTTTCCTTTACAATTAGAAGAAGGTGATGAAACCGGGGCCAGTGAGCAAGAACAACAGCAGGAGAAAGAAGTGGTTGATCAAATCAGATTTGAAACCACTCCTCATAGTGGAAATCAAAATAGATTTGAGGCCACTCCACCACTCAAGAGATCAAGTAGGAAAACTCAATTTCCAACAAGATATCGGAAGAATGCTTTTATAACGGAGGGCAGCCATGGAAGATGAATACAAATCAATACTTAAAAACAAAACCTAGGATCTAGTTGAATTACCTAAAGGAAAACAACCCATAGGTTGTAAATGGCTATACAAGCCTAAATTTAAAGCAGATGGGAGTATAGATAAATATAAAGGTAGGCTGTTTGCAAAGGGGTACTCGCAAAAAGAAGGTACAGACTGTGAGGAAACCTTCGCCCGTCTAGCTAAATTAAAGACAATCAAAATGTTAATTGCTTTAGCTACAAACATTAATGGACGATAAAACAGCTAGATGTGAAGTCTTCATTCTTAAATGGAGAATTAAAAGAAGAATTGTATTTAGTGCAACCTGAGGAGTTTGTTAAACAGGGGAAGAATATTTAGTCTGTAGATTAAAGAAAGCATTTTATGGACTAAAACAGGCACCCAAGTCATGGTACGATAAAAATGATTCATTTTTCCTACAACATAGTTATAAAAGAAGCAAGAATGACCATAATATGTCTATCGTGCTTGAAAAAGAGGGGTGAATTGTCTTTATTTCTTTATATGTAGATGACCTTATCAATATAGGAAATGCAAATGAACTCATTAAAGAAATAAAAGAGAAGATGTCACAGGTTTTTGAGATGAAAGACCTTGGAGAGCTACACTTTTGTTTGGGTATGGATGTGTGGAGGGAATCTGGCCATACTTTTCTGTCACAGAGTAAGTATGTCAGGAGTTTACTAGAAAAGTTCAGAATGGATCAATGCAAAGCTGTAGCAGTGCCTATACAACAAAATACCAAACTTCAGAATGATGATGGTTCTAAGGAGGCAGATGAAATATTGTATAGATAGATGGTTAGGAGTCTAATCTACTTCACTACAACTAGGCCAGATTTGGCTTATGCAGTAAGTGTATTGATCCAATTCATGTCAAATCATCTTGAGAGTGAGTGGGTTGCAGCGAAAGACGTCTTAAGGTATCTGCAAGGAACCTTAGGCTTTGGTATCATTTATACTGATTCATTTGATGTTAGATTGATAGGCTTGTCAGACTCTGACTGCGCCAGAAATCTAGTGTGAACCTAGTCAGATCTTTCACACTCTGTGACCTTATACACGGCTTCCTTGCCTTTCAACAGTCTAGCATCCCTTCAAACCTCTGGTGAACCCCTAATGAACTTCGAGTGAAGATTATAAGACAACTACTACATGAAAGATGATTTATAAAAGCGCACTGGTATTCAAATACAGAAAATTCCTTCTGATATTAATCTATATCCATTTCTCAGAAATGGATATAGATTATGGATTACAGATCACAAAGAGTATTCCTTGCAAAGATAGACTATTGTTGCATTTATTGGACTTTTGCTTTTCACAAAGGAATAAGAATTACTAAAGGCTTCCTCACAACAGATAGGCTCTGCCTCAGAATATACAGACTCGACTCATATACAGACTTAACTGAATTCAGATTACTAATAGATCTGGCCACTTTAGGTTCTTACCAATGCCGAGCACACTAATATGTAGGCTTCTCCGATCTCTAAGACTCTAAGACTCTCCGAATGTGAATGCCTTAGCAATGAACCTTACTCTCAATTTATAACAAATGAGAGGGCACAAACATTATTGTAGGGAATCATACAAAGGTACAGAATCATTGCTTTTAGGTGACACTGAGGTGACATCCACAGAAAGATTCTTGGTTCGGAAAAGGAAATCCTACGGAAAAATATGTTGTTTACATTATTTACAAAGTGGATGCTTTTGTCCAGCAAAGCCCACGAGAAAATCTGGCCACAATCAAGTCCTTGTGATTGGACAACATATTACAATAATGGGTGCTTTTGTCGGTAAAGCCCATGACAACCATCAAAATATAGTAATGTCAGGGAATCTGCATTTTTTATACAATAATTCATCCCACTCTTTGGTGAAAATCCCCCAAACAATCATATGTTTCCCTAAAATGATCTAATGCTTGAATTTAGTTAAAACTAGCCATTCATAATGGCGGGTCATATATTATCTTAGGGTCTTATTCTCATCATGAAAGGGTGACCATTCACCTACTGTCATCTCTTTGACAGTTTAGTATGGGATGTGAAAACAGTCTGGGATGTTATGTTCAAAACAAATATCGCAGTGGAATCTGCAGTATCCTTCATGATAGAGTGGATCGATTGCTATTTTGTTAACACCGTAGTCGGCCCAACATTTCTCTAACCAGTCACACTGTTGATTTCTTTGCATTATATCAGGAAATTCAAGCGCATGCTTTTGTAGAGAAATTTCGCCATTAAAAATAGTATGGCCCAGAAATTTGATAGTAGTCTAGAAAACTTCTATCTTTTTCTTACTTAAAACTAGACCATTATGCTTTACCAGCTACTTAAACATTTGAACATGCTTTAAATGGTCCTGGATGTTCTTAGAAAATATTAGAACATCATCAATTTAAACTATAAGCTAGTCAAAGTATGGCTTAAATATTTTATCCATTACCTTCTGGAATTTAGATGGAGCATTTTTCAAACCAAAAGGCATGACATTCCACTCATAGTGGTCTGTTGGGATGCTGAAGGCGGTCTTCAACTTATCCTTTTCTGAAATGGCTACTTGCCAAAATCCTGCCTTCAAGTCAAACTTTTAAAATATCTTAGCTCCTGCTATCCTTGCAATCAGATCTCCTTTGTGAGGGATCGAATAGGTGTCATTTGCAAGAAAATAGTTTAGAGGTTTGAAATTTATTACCAGCCTTGGGATACCTCTGATTTGTTCTTCTCTTTTGTTGACATAGAATCGATAACAGTTCTAGGGACTGTAAGATTCTTTGATGAGCTTTTTGTCTAAGATTTGTTTAATCTCTTTTTTACAAAGATCTCTATATTCTTTACTCATAGGAATAGCTCTACTTTTACAGGGCGTACATGTATATCCTTCTTTGTATGGGAGCTCAATAGTATGCTGCTTTCAGTGCCATAATGCATTTGGTTCTTCTGAGTAGCATTTGTCCTTGATTTATTTTTTCAATTTCTCAAATTTTCTTCTAATCTAAGGATTCTTTAGTTGTTCTTCTACTTCGCAAATATTTATTTTCACCATCTGCAACACTTCGCAGCGGACAATGAATTTGTTTAGAAAGTATCAGCACAAACATGAAAGCACAAGACACTCCTCCCGCTCTAAACCTAACTACCCTAACCTTATTCAGATCTCTTTCTGCGAGGGTTTTTCCGAAAAAGGTTTTAAGAGGAAATAAGCGGTAATCGAAATTCAAATGCTCCTTAAAACCTTCAAAGGAAATCGGTCAAACAGAAAGGAGTCGATTTACAGAACTTACATCCTTCTCGGTTAATGTTTGTATAAGATGAAAGATTGTTGATGTTTTGTTGGTTTTATGCAGAAGTACCAAGCATCGTCACGCTACCTCAGCAGCAAGGACGAATTGGACAAGCTGAGATGAACTTTAAGAGAAAGGAACTGAATCCACAGAATCCACCTCAAAAGAGACATTATAGAGGAGTAAGGCAAAGACCGTGGGGCAAATGGGCTGCAGAGATTCGAGATCCAAAGAAGGCAGCTTGAGTATGGCTGGGCACGTTTGATACTACAGAAGATGCTGGTAGAGCATACGACGATGCTGCTTTAAAGTTTCGAGGGTCAAAGGCGAAATTGAACTTCCCCGAAAGAATCAACCTCCTGGGCGAGGATCTTACAGGTATGAACATCCCAAAGTAAGAAACCCCAGAAATTGCCGACTTCGCTATTCAAGTTGCACGCGCAACATCCAGCCTATCTCTGCCAACCAATGGAGGTAATTTGTCGGCAGCGCCTGACGACCGCCGTTGTCTACACGTGGAAAGCATAAATGGAGAAGCGTATTCTGACAGACTCCACCAAGTGATTCCGCGGCATTTCATCCCAGCTGATTCAACCACTTCGTCACAATTTTCAGATGTATATCACTATGGCAAACCACTGCAAAATCTATTGTTTGATTGCCAGCAGGTTAATTCTAATCCTAGTTTCGTCACGGAGTATTCAGCTTATATAAGATCTCAGCGGCAACCAGAACTTTTAAACCAGCAGTTGGCTTGTACAGCATCCATCCAAAACGAAACAACCCTGGATTATAATCGACAAGTGAAAATTACAAGCGGACCTAATTTAGCCTCATCGAATTACACAGGTGCAAGAGTATCCATCTTTAATAACTTCGAGCATGTTAATTTCTCATCAATCCTATTCCTTCCTCCCCATCAAGCAAAGCAAAGGAGCCATGAAGGACATTGTGTTTTCCTCTATCATGTTGTACCTTAAAGAAGTGAAAGCATGAAATATTTTGATTAGAGGCTTTTATTAGTAGAACTCAGATTCTGCTCAAATCATCTCAGTAAAAATAGATCTTGGATCTGAAGAAAAAAAATGGTTCTCCTAAAAGACTTGAAGCTATGTTGTGTAGTGGAGCTTCTTTTGGATACCTTACATGTGGCACCACTCTAGGTATAACAACTCATCATATACGTCTCAACATCATTCATGGCCTTTTTACAAGGTTTAGAAGCTTTTGCAAAATCATGACAGTATTGGAGTCTTGTTCACAAAGGAAGTTGTGAACAAGACAGTCAAATAACTTATCTTTTCAAGAATTATCTCTTATGAAGAATCTATAGTGATCTTCAGTTATAAACAAAACTTTTGCAGCAATTTTGATAAGAGATGCAACACAACAAAAGATTCCACGTTGAAGAGAAGTTAAGATGAAGAATGTTCATGGCACTTTGGAACATTCTCTTTTGAGGTAACTCTCACCTTGAAATCAGAGGTGCCTTGAAGAAGTATCTTTGGGGGGGCCTAATTTTGATATCTGGATCTTACGTCGAATAATGTTATAAACACTTGAATGAAAAAGATCTTTCCTCACTATGGATCAATTGCCTCATGACTGAAGGCCAGATGATCACCTTAAGACAAAGCTATAAAATCTTTGGATTAATAGCAAGCTGCGGATGATTTCATTCTTGATATTCAAAGGGAACTATGAAGTTTGGATAGAGCTATTGATGTTGTCTATCCAAAAATATGATCATCCTCTCCTACACCAATCATATGCCTTCATTCAAAGATAATTTATAGATAGCTATTCATTAAGATAGTATGATCTACATAGGTTATCCTCCTTAGTATCTTGCATAATAAATTCCTTTAATTAAACACATAGTGTTACTCGTGATATATCATAAATACTGAGGGATAGTTGCTACTCTATCTTTAAGGCCTTTAGTCTACCCTCTTCTTTTGTAAATCTATAGAGCATCTATCCCTTGCCATCAAAGGCATATCCCCATTCATTGTTCAAGTGGATGCTAGAATATAGCACTGGGTAGGTCTTTAACAGCACCTTCATTGATCATTTGATAACTGAACTTCTTGTGCTTCAAAGGGTGTAGTGTCCTCTGCTAACACTTTCTATCTGTATAATCTATGATCATCTATGTCTCCTCAGTGTACAGTCTCGATAATATAATTTTGACGATGTTGTATACATTGGTCTCAGCTTCATTCTTATACAATAATCTCGGTTGATCTCTACATTTTATGTAAATATAATCTCGGTGTGTAATATTATTTATAGCTCACATTACCCTTGGTTCGATACTCAATTTTATGACACTTTCTCCTTGCTCTCTGATATGGCACAATCATAGTATATTATATCATTGTTGCAACAATTTAATGGATGACTCAGTTACACTTTTGCTACAAGGATCTTCTCACATCAACTATGTCTCATTTTGTTCTCATCTATACTCCTAGGAGAGTATCTCTTAATGAGCTTCTTGCTGAGGACATGAACAATATTGACATAAGAATATTAATATGGAAGTACTAAGTACTGGAAGATGTAATTAAGTAAAGGAGACAAATTGGACATTCTCTGATGATGCTCAAAATTTAATCTTAGCACAATTGTGAAACCCTTTGCATCCATAACCAAATCACAAAAAGGAATCCTCTCCTGCAATAGTAGCTGTATTCATAGAAACTTGTGCGATTCTAGTGAAGTTATGACAATTGTGCTTTTGTCACCTAGATTATGAACATATAAGATCTACTTCATCTTCTGGCATCGTTTGACGCTGACAAAAAAAAGCGACATAGGTAATACGTATTGTCATAATTATTAGATCTTTGGGCATAACTATCTACACAATAAATAATCTTGCAGCGGGATAGGCTCATTGTACCAAGGTTTTTGTTTGAACACATTCATTGCTCATCAATCATATTCCTTCCCACCCATCAAGCAAAGAAAAGGATCCATGAAGGACATTGTGATTTCCTCTATCATGTTCTACCTTCAAGAAGTGAAAGCGTGAAATATTTTGATCAATCTTTTATTAGCAGAACTATAATTTTGCTCAAATTACCTTAGTAAACTTCGATCTTGGATCTCTCAAGAAACAAAATGGTTCTCCTAAAAGACCTTAATCTAGCTTGTAGAGTAAAGTTTATTTTGATACCTCACATGTGGAACCACTCTAGGTATAACAACTCATTATTTACAGCTCAACATCATTCATGACCTTTTTGCAAGGTGTAGAACCTTTTGCAAAATTATGACAATATTGCAGTATTGATCACAAACAAAGTTGTGAACAACATAGTCAAATAACTTATCTTTTGAAGAATTATCTATTATGAAGAATCTACAGTTATCTTTAGTTATAAACAAAATTTTTGCAGTAATTTGGATAAGAGATGCAGTAGACTTGAAGATTCCACGTTGAGGAAGAGTTAAAATGAAGAAATTTCATGGCATTGTGGAATAGTCTCTTTTCAGGAAACTCTCACCTTGAAATCAGAGGTGCCTTGAAGAAGTATCTACAGGGGACCCTAAGTTTGATATTCAGATCTTATGTAGAATAGTGTTATAAACACCTAAATGAAAAAGATATTTCCTCACTATGGATCATTTTCCTAGCGAATTAAGGCCAGATTATGACCTTAAGATGAAGCTATAAAATCCTTGGATTAATAGTAGGTTGTAGATGATTGCATTCTCAATATTCAATGGGAACTATGAACTTTGGATACAATTATTGATGTTTTCTATCCAACAAGATGATGATCCTCTCCTTCGCTAATCATTGCCTTAATTCGAAGAAAATTTATGGATAGCTACTCACTAAGATATTGTGAGCTACAGAGATTATCCTCCTCAGTATCTTGCATAATAAATTCCTTTAATTCTACACACAATGTTACTCATGATATATCATAAATGTTGAGGGATAGGTGTTACTCTATCTTCAGGGCCTTTAGTGTGCCCTCTTCTTTTGTAAATCTAGGGAGCATCTAGCCCTTTCCATAAAATGAATATTCCCATTCATTTTTTAGGTGGAACTAGAATATAGAACTGGGCAGTGGCTTTATCATCACCTTCATTGATCATTTTATAACTGAACTTATTGTGCATCAAAGGGGTGTAGTGTACCTCTGCTAACACTTTCTATCTACATAATCTATGTTCATCTATGTCTCCTGAGTGTACAATCTCGGTAATATAATTTCTACATTGTTGTATACATTGTTCTCAGCTTCATTGATATAGAGTAATCTTGGTTGATCTCTGCACTTTATGTAAGTATACTCTCAATAGTCTTGTACATATGGAATGATCTTGGCACAAGAAACTTTCTGTATAATCTTCTTTATAGCTCCCATTACCCTTGGTTCGATACTAAACTTTTTGACTCTTACTCCTCGCTCTCTGAAATGGAATGATCATAGTATATTATATTGTTATTGCAGTAGTTTAATGGATGACTCAGTTAGATTCTTTCTACAAGGACCTTCACACATCAACTATGTCTCATTTTTCTCTCGTCTATACTCCTAGGAGAGTATCTCTTGACGAGATTCTTGCTGAGGACAGAAACAATATTGACATAAGAATATTAATATGGTAGTATTGAGTATTGAATGACGTAACTAAGTAAAGGAGTGGAATAGGGTATTCTCTGATGACGGTCAAAATTCAACCTTGGCACAGTTGTGAAACCCTATGCATCGCTAACCAAGTCATAGAATGGAATCCTCTCCCGCAGCAGTAGGTGTATTCCTAAAAAGTTGTGTTATTTTAGTGAAGTTATGACAACTGTGTTTTTGTTACTTGGATTATGAAGATATCAAATCTATTTCATCTTATGGCATCGTTTGACCCTAATGAAAGAAAAGTGACACAGGTAATACATATTTCCATAATTATTGGATCTATGTTAATAGATATCTACAAGAGCAATAATTTAAGAGTGGCATACGCTCATTGGACCAAGGTTTTTGTTTGAGTACGTTCATTGCTCATCAATTCTATTCCTTCCTCCCAATCAAGCAAAGCAAAGGAGCCATGAAGGACATTGTGTTTTCCTCTATCATGTTGTACCTTCAAGAAGTGAAAGAATGAAATATTTTGATCAGAGTCTTTTATTAGCAGAACTGAGATTCTACAGAAATCACCTCAGTAAACTCAAATCTTGGATCTATCAAGAAAAAATTGGTTCCCCTAAAAGACCCGAAGTTATCTTGTGCAGTAAAGCTTTTTTGGATACCTTACATGTGGCACTAGTCTAAGTATAACAGCTCATCATATACAACTCTACATCATTCATGACCTTTTTACAAGGTGTAGAAGATTCTGCAAAATTATGGTAGTATTTGCAGTATTTTTCACGAACAAAGTTGTGGACAAGTCAGTAAAATAACTTATATTTCAAAGAATTATCTATTATAAAGAATCTATGGGGACCTTAAGTTATAAACAAAATTTTTGTAGCAATTTGAATAAGAGATGCAGCCCACTTGAAGATTCCACTTTGAAGAATAGTTAAGATGAAGAAAGTTCATTGTGCTGTGGAACAGTCTCTTTTGAGGCAACTCTCACATTGAAATCAGAGGCGCCTTGTAGAAGTATCTGCAAGGGACCTTGATTTTGATATTTGGACCTTATGTAGAATAATGTTACTAACACCTGAACGCAAAAGATCTTTCTTCACTATCGATCAGCTGCCTCATGACTTAAAGCCAGATGAACACCTTAAGATCAAGCTATAAAATCCTTGGATCAATAGCTAGTTGAAGATGATTTGATTCTCGATATTCAAAGGGAACTATGAAGTTTGGATACATATGTTGATGTTGTCTATCCAACAAGATGATCATCCTCTCCTTCACCAATCATATTCCTTGAGTCAAAGACAATTTATTGATAGCTACTCATTAAGATAGTATGATGTACGCATATTATCCTCCTCAGTATCTTGCATAATAAATTCCTTTAATTCTACACATAGTGGTACTCATGATATATCATAAATGCCGAGGGATAGGTGTTATTTTGTCTTCATGGCCTTTAATGTTCTCTCTTCTTTTGTAAATCTAGGGAGTTTATAGCCCTTGCCATCAAAGGAATATTCCCATTCATTGTTTAGGTGGAAACTAGAATATAGAACTGGGCAGCAGCTTTAACACCACCTTCATTGATCATTTTATAACTGAACTTCTTGCGCATCAAAACAGTGTAGTCTACCTCTGGTAACACTTCATATCTGCATATGTTCGTCTATGTCTCCTTAGTGTACAGTCTTGATAATATAATTTCTACGTCCTTGTATACATTGATCTTAGCTGCACTCATATACAGTAATCTCAGTTGATCTCTGCACTTTATGTAACTATAATCTCGACATTCCTGTATATATGGAATGATCTCGGCACAACAAACTTGGCGTATAATATGCTTTATAGCTCCCATTACCAATGGTTTGATACTAAACTTTATGACACTCTCTCCTTGCTCTCTGATATGGCACAATCATAGTAGATTATATCGTTGTTGTAATAGTTTAATGGATGATTCAATTACATTTTTGCTACAAGGATCTTCGCACATCAACTATGTATCATTTTTATCTTGTTTATACTCCTAGAAGAGTATCTCTTGATGAGCTTCTTTTTGAGGATAGAAACAATATTGACATAAGAATATTAGTAGGAAATAGTGAGTATTGAATGATGTAACTAAGTAAAGGACAGGAGTAACACATTCATTGATGATTCTCAAAATTCAACCTTGGCACAATTGTGAAACCCTCTGCATCCCTAACCAAATCAGAGAACGAAATCCTCTCCTGTAGTAGAAGATGTATGCATAGAAACCTATGTGATTTTAGTGAAGTTATGACAACTATGTTTTTGTCACCTGGATTATGAAGATATCAGATCTATTTCATCTTATGGCATTGTTTCATCCTGAGAAAAGAAAGGAGACACTGTTAATAAATATTTTCATAATTATTGGATCTTTGGGCATAAATATCTACAGGAGAAATAATTTCACATTGGCGTAGGCTCATTGTACCAAGGTTTTTATTTGAGTATGTTCTTTGCTCATCAATCCTATTCCCTCCTTCCCATTAAGCAAAGAAAGGGGGCCATGAAGGACATTGTATTTTCCTATGTTATGTTGTACCTTCAAGAAGTGAAAGTGTGAAAGCTTTTGATCAATATCTTTCATTAGCAGAACTGAGATTCTCTTGAAATCACCTCAGCAAACTCAGATCTTTGATCTCTCAAGAAAAAAAATTTGTTCTCCTAAAAGACCTCAAGCCATCTTATGGAGTAAAGTTTTTTTTAGATACCTTACATATGGCACTACTTTAGGTATAACAACTCATCATATACAACTCGACATCATTCATGACCGTTTTACAAGGTGTACAAGCTTCTGACAGTGTTGGAATCTTGTTCACAGACAAAACTGCGAACAAGACAGTCAAATAACTTACCTTTTGAAGAATTATATATTATGAAGAATCTATAGGGATCTTCAATTATAAACAATTTTTTTGCAGCAATTTGGATACGAGATGCAATACACCTGAAGATTCCATGTTGAAGAATAGTTAAGATGAATAAAGTTCATGGCACTGTGGAACAATGTCTTTTGTGGAAACTCTCACCTTGAAATCAAAGGTGCCTTGAAGAAGTACCTACAGGGGACCCTGATTTTGATATCCAGATCTTATGTAGAATAGTGTTATAAACACCTGAATGCAAAATATATTTCCTCACTATGGATCAGTTGCCTCATGAATTAAGGCTAGATGACCACCTTAAGATGAAGCTATAATATACTTCAATTAATATCATGTTGCAAAATATTTTATTTTCGATATTGAAAGAGAACTATGAACATTGGATAGTGCAATTGATGTTGTCTATCCAACAAGATGATGATCCTCTACTTCACCAATCATCTACCTTGATTCGAAGAAAATTTATGGGTAACTACTCATTAATATAGTATTATCTACACAAATTATCCTCCTTAGTGTCTAGCATAATAAATTCCTTTAATTCTACACACAGTGGTACTCATGATATATCATAAATATCAAGGGATAGGTGTTACTCTATCTTCAGGGCCTTTTGTGCTCCTGCTCCTTTTCTAAAGCTAGGGAGAATCTATCCCTTGCCATCAAAGACATATTCCCATTCATTTGTTAGGTGGACGCTAGAATATAGAACTGGGCAACCACTTTAACACCATCTTCATTGATCATTTGATAACTGAACTTCTTGTGCATCAAAGGGGTGTAGTGTACATCTAATAACACTTGATAGATTTTCCAGGTTGTCTTGCTCATCAAATTCATGAAATAAATTGATAGAGGTCGAATTGTGACATACGAAGTGAAATGCCTATCATTAATCTTGATCACAACAAACTCCTTCAGTTTTAGACAATTGTTTCGGTACTATTAGGATCAACATTGCCATTCAAAGGAGAACATGTCTTATTTTGCATCACTCTCATGATAGCACAAGTATCCTTCAGGCCTATCACAAATTTAGTTAGGGATGTGATTAGACTACATCCCCAATAGCCTTCATTATTTTTTCCATTTTGAAGCCCCTTTCCAAATCTGCAACATGTTCTTGTTCTTTGCCTACATCATAAAATGGGTTCTCATCATAAAACATAGAGGGGCCTTTCTTTAAGTTGAATGAAACGAACTCATTGAGATTGAATGATCAAAGATGAATTGTCTGTAAAAATAAAAAATATGAGATGGTTCAGAAGTTGATTTTTCACAATCAGATTCTTCATTATTTTCACATTCACATGCAGGACAACCCTGATAGCTTCCTCCTAGATCTGGCACATGATTGTCTTCAAGATGGTGAAGGATAGCTTCTTAGTAGAGTATTTATCCCTATTGAAAAAAACATTGTTCAATCCAAATTTTGGGCCTATGTTATCGTTCAAAGTAGTAGATTTATCACAAGAAGGGTTTTTAATAGTCTCATTCAAGGTGAGCAAGAAGACCTTCCTTTTCTAAACCTGGCAACAACTCTTGGTAGGTGTCTCCAAAAATATGCATTTTTGGGCCCCAATATTTGAGAAAATATTTAATGAGAGCTATCATAGAAGATATTATTTTCACGATGCATAAGTTCTTGAACCGGTATTTCTTCTTGTACTCCAAAGAAAGAAGAAATATCATGTCATCTTCTGTTCTTTCCTTAAATTTTAAATATGCAAATACATCAAATTCATGTGCAAACAAGCATTAAGGGGAAATATCCAAAAAAGAAATTGAAAGGACTCAACCCATATAGTTTAAATAAACAAAATTTTAAAGGAAATTTGATAAAATCCCCTAGGAAATAGTGTTCAGATTAAATATCTTTAGATAATCAAGGGTTTGCAAAACATTTATCACAATATTGAGCTAAGCTAAGGGTTTATGGAGAATTAACAAAAATACCTCCGCAAGAGGAGGAACAAACAAAGACGAATGAAATGTAAATTCAATTAAGAAAGAGTTGCCTCTCATGGCCAAGCCATACAAACTCTCCTTGGCTCCTTTGGCATGTTCAATGGGCTTGAAATACACAAATGCATGGTTCTTCTGTGGGTAAACGATTACATAGGCTCTTTTTTCTTGCTGGACACATTGCCTAAACATATATTATGAGAAGGAGAGCTTCCTCCTCCTCACCTCCCTTTCCTTAAAGGGGATTCCTTGGCAGTGGCGCCCCATGAGGGTCATGGTTGAAAGGAGCCAAAGAACATTCTACATTAAAAACGAGGTCCCTTGAGTTAAGGAAATGAAGGAGAAGAATCAAAATCAAAATTAGTCGAAATGAATTTCACATCTACAGTTACCGATTTCCACAAACTACGCTACAAAGTAGTGCCTCTTGGATTGGTCATCTATTCCTCGAGGATGCATCTCACAACCCTCCCTCACTCGCCTACGAATAGATGTAGATGAGTCATGAACTAGGAATTGTGTGCTGACCCTAGCCATGGGAAATGTTGTTCTTCTCCTATTAGCATTTAATTGCTTGATAACTTTGGTGTGAAGAAAGAGAAATTTTATAACCCTCTTAACTTTCCATGCCCTGACAACTCCCATGCCAAAGAAAGAATTCCTATAGCCCTAAAATGCGAAGATTATACCAAAAATTGGAAACTACAAGCCATTTTTATTTTAAAATAATTGACAAGTGAATAAGTTAAGACAAAAATTTAATTTTAAGATGAAAGGATACTCAGCCAATAAGACAAATTTTAATTTTAAGATGAAAGGGTGCTTAGCTAGGAGAAGTTGCAAAAGGTGGACGATTTTTTATTTAAAGTAATTGAAAAGTGAATAAGTTAATACAAAATTCTAATTTTAAGATCAAAATATATTTTTGTCTTAAATAAATTTCTTAAAAGCTTCATATTACTGATGAAAAAAATATTAAAAAAATAAATTTTAAATATACTAAATAGAAATTATATTAAATAATAAGATGTAATACTAAATATTCTTTTAATTACATTTTTTTAGAGACAATTTTTATTTTTTGATTATGAAAAATATATTT
>APFE031165448.1:0-59078 GCA_000404065.3 Pinus taeda | reverse complement strand
TTGTAGAATTGAGACTTCTGTGATTTGTCATAGTTATAAAGAGAGCTTCAGCGTAAATCACATAAGAAATATTTTTGCCAACGCGTTTCGAACCAACCAATGTGGTTCATCATCAGGACAAGTTGAAAGAACAGATCTAGACCATCGTGTTAAATAGTATAAGCAGAGACTCCAACAGCTAAAACCCTCCAACGGCTACTTTATCAATCAGGAACCCTAGTCAAACTACCTCTAATTAATTTAATATTAAAATACAACCAAGGGTTAAAGTTAGAAAAATTCATTAATTTAATTTCAAATATTACCTTTTTATACGTAAATTATATAAATATATATATATTTAATTAAGTAATTCTTTAAATTTGACATATATATATGTATATTCTAATGCCCTATTTGTTATTTTGTTATTACCCTAATTGCAATTAATCTTATTTATAATTAATTTACAATTAATTTTATGTGTAAAATAATAATATACGTAAATTATATAAAATAGTTAATATAAAATATATATAAACATGTATTTTATTTAAAGAAAAAAGGTTAGGTTAATTACAAATTAATTTAATATTATGTATAAATTAATTATTCACGTTATATGAATAAATATAAAAATAGTTAATAATATCAAAATTAAATATTAACTATTTTGATATAATTTATAAAAGTCTTAAATAATAATGTTATGTTATGGTTAATCTAATGTTACAAACCGGTATTTCTTCTTGTACTCCAAAGAAAGAAGAAATATCATGTCATCTTCTGTTCTTTCCTTAAATTTTAAATATGCAAATACATCAAATTCATGTGCAAACAAGCATTAAGGGGAAATATCCAAAAAAGAAATTGAAAGGACTCAACCCATATAGTTTAAATAAACAAAATTTTAAAGGAAATTTGATAAAATCCCCTAGGAAATAGTGTTCAGATTAAATATCTTTAGATAATCAAGGGTTTGCAAAACATTTATCACAATATTGAGCTAAGCTAAGGGTTTATGGAGAATTAACAAAAATACCTCCGCAAGAGGAGGAACAAACAAAGACGAATGAAATGTAAATTCAATTAAGAAAGAGTTGCCTCTCATGGCCAAGCCATACAAACTCTCCTTGGCTCCTTTGGCATGTTCAATGGGCTTGAAATACACAAATGCATGGTTCTTCTGTGGGTAAACGATTACATAGGCTCTTTTTTCTTGCTGGACACATTGCCTAAACATATATTATGAGAAGGAGAGCTTCCTCCTCCTCACCTCCCTTTCCTTAAAGGGGATTCCTTGGCAGTGGCGCCCCATGAGGGTCATGGTTGAAAGGAGCCAAAGAACATTCTACATTAAAAACGAGGTCCCTTGAGTTAAGGAAATGAAGGAGAAGAATCAAAATCAAAATTAGTCGAAATGAATTTCACATCTACAGTTACCGATTTCCACAAACTACGCTACAAAGTAGTGCCTCTTGGATTGGTCATCTATTCCTCGAGGATGCATCTCACAACCCTCCCTCACTCGCCTACGAATAGATGTAGATGAGTCATGAACTAGGAATTGTGTGCTGACCCTAGCCATGGGAAATGTTGTTCTTCTCCTATTAGCATTTAATTGCTTGATAACTTTGGTGTGAAGAAAGAGAAATTTTATAACCCTCTTAACTTTCCATGCCCTGACAACTCCCATGCCAAAGAAAGAATTCCTATAGCCCTAAAATGCGAAGATTATACCAAAAATTGGAAACTACAAGCCATTTTTATTTTAAAATAATTGACAAGTGAATAAGTTAAGACAAAAATTTAATTTTAAGATGAAAGGATACTCAGCCAATAAGACAAATTTTAATTTTAAGATGAAAGGGTGCTTAGCTAGGAGAAGTTGCAAAAGGTGGACGATTTTTTATTTAAAGTAATTGAAAAGTGAATAAGTTAATACAAAATTCTAATTTTAAGATCAAAATATATTTTTGTCTTAAATAAATTTCTTAAAAGCTTCATATTACTGATGAAAAAAATATTAAAAAAAAATAAATTAATATAAATAGAAATATTTAAATAAATAAATTATACTAATATCTTTTAATTAACATTTTTAGTAGACAATTTTATTTTTATTATGAAAAAATATATTTAAAAATAAAAATAAAATTATTTTATCATATTTTAAAATGTTTTTTTAATTATACTTTTGTTTCTTTAGAGAAAATATGAAAAAATAAATAAATTATTTTAAATGTTTGTTTTTTAAATTAGATGGTTCTTTTTATTATATGAAATTACTTGTAGTATGTTTATTCAACATCTTTCTCATTCTAGTTATTCTCATCTTTCCCATCCTCATGCTAATAGGAATTTTAATGTTATCTAAATTTATTTGTTTAGATTGTAGTTTGGAGTCATCATTCAAGGCTTGAAGCATTAATTTATAAATACACTAATACTCAACAATCATTCATCGCCAAAGGAGCCTCTGCAACTGATGAAATAACTACTTAGCACATTCTTTATCCCACTTCCATAATTCACTACTATGTTTCAACATGGTTTATTCGAGTGATGCTCAGTAACCCAAAAAAATTCTCATTTATAGCATGGATCAGGACTTGGGTTTTTGTATATTTTCCCTAGACGACAGTTTTGAGAGTGATTTTGCAGAGAATGAGCCATAGTCATTGGCGGATGGCATGATATGCTTATTGGATGCCTATGGGTAGATTTAAATCAACTGCATTGGATTGTGCAAGCTCGAGTGGCTTATACCATAGGATTGTGCAATTGAATAATGTCGCATCATGAAAATGATTTGTGAATGACTTGGTGGAAAGGAAATGGGAGATGCAATGGTTTACCCATATCCACGAGATCCATTACCGATTTACCTTGTGCCAAAAGTAGTTGATCCACCAACATAAGCCACTGATAATATGATCTTACACACGACCAATCAATTAACTCTTTTACTCTCTTTTGGAGAGTTTTTCCTTAGCGCTCTATCCCACTTCCATAATCCATTGCTATGTTTCAACATGCTTTGTTGATTTTATGTTATGGAAAAGCTAATAGATCATTTTCAATAGGTTGATCAACATAAGTGTGCGCCCAACCTTAGCCATGAGTGAGAATGATGAGTCCCAAAGATAGGGTCAATTTTAGCCTCTCCTTCAAAGGATCTAGCTCTAGCCATATGGGATTTATTGGGCTTCGGTCATTACCTTTGAATACTACTATTCTCTTATCACGGGGTTTAATCACATAGCCATTGAAGGTAGTCGATAAATTTTCTTTATTGAATTGTCGCATCAATAGTCTGTAAAATAGCTTTTTGGGGCTCTTCACCATGAGTCTAGCTGGGAAAATTGAACTACATTGATAGGTGAGAGCTATGCATAGCTCACTAAAGGTGTTTCAAGAGGTTATTAGTTTATTGGCTATAGAATTAGACTCCTTTTATTTCTAACTTAGCGAAATGGAAAAGGTGTGGAGACAAGCTCCATTCTTCTTCTTTCACTGAGCCATGTAAAATAAATGAAGAAAATAGTCTCAACCCCTTGGAGAAGGATGGTTGAGAACAACTAATAGCATGAACAGACAAAGAATCCAATGAGCTCAAGGGCTAAAAGTCATACAACCCATATTAAACCTTCCCATCCAAAGTAGATTCCATGTTGAGCCACAATAAAACCTTTCAACAGAAATGTATTCCAACTGTTGAGAAATCCCACCTTGATCCCACTAAATGTGTCAAAAGGACGTATGAAAAGGAATATTAAAGGATTTGGAATTAGACACCCTTGTGAATTTTGTGACTAATTCTTCCACAATACAATCTTTTATCCTTAGAGTATTGTCCTCGCAAAAGCTGTCATAGATATTTTGAAGTAGGCATATTGTCTACTAACGAATATTCTGTAATTTGCCTCCACCATCCTTATAGAAATTATGGTGTAGAATTGCAATTATTCATGAAGTTTTAATCAAAATCACAAGACACAATCCTGCTCTACTACTCTCCAGAAGTTAATTCAGAATTTAGAAAAAAAAATTCATACATGCAATAAGAAATAACACACATGCACAAACGTTTTTCCTGGGGAAAGCAATATGCTAAAAACTTGAATGTCTACTTGCATTAATATGATGAACATAAATGTATTGTAATTTATTTGCTCAACTAAGCATAACCTGCAAGTGAATAACCTATCTCTCTACTCACTGAGAAGCTCTAACCCAGACTTAGTAAATTTTTACCTCTGCTTGAGTGCATATTTCCTTGCACAATTCCTTGAGAAATTAACCCACTATTATTTTGGAACTTTTACAAAATGTATTGCGAAATTCCCAAGGTCGATCATCTGACTGCATGCAATATCTGTACACTCAAGACTATTATACAATTGATGTTACACTGCCTTAGAATCTCCACCATAGATGGGGAACTTGAATTTTCCATGAACTAGCTATTTCGGGTTGATTGATCAATCAATTAGATGATCATTGAGTTTGACTAAAGTCCCACTATGCAATTGGCCTTCCACTAGCTCCTCAAGTAGTTGAAACTATTTTAATTGAAAACAACTTGAGATAACTGACTTTGATTACTACAAATTAGAAATCATACATGTTTAACTTTACAATAACTCCTCCAACTCAAATTTACTGAGTAAATGGGTGAAACAAGCCATGTCACACAAGTTAACTACATCCAAGTTGTCTGTTGATGTGGAAATTCAAATTTTCTCAATTTAATCGAGAAAAAATAAGATTGAAAATATCTTGTTGCATTTTTTAAGACTCCCTCTTTGCAAGAGAAGGATTATAACCCACCCCTATCATGAACCTACAGAACTCAAACTTCCCTCTTCACAAATATTTTGTCAAAATCTCAAAATCTTACTCCTCTATCAGAATTGAGTGTAGCAACATCGTCTGCCTCTAGACACAATCTCGTAAATGTTGATATTGGATATCTATATTCTTGGATCAATTGTGGATTCTTAGAGGGATTGATGTAACTCTGATTATCACAATTGGATCCATCATCTGAAAAAATAGTCAAACGAGTATATTTCTCATCCATATCACCTCACATGTTGCTTGACTTGCATCCATGTATTATGCTTTTGTCTAGCTAAGCACCACAAATATTTTCTTCCTATCATACCAGGAAACAACTGTAGTCCCACAACTAAAAATTCCACTTGATGTACTCTTTTGGCCTGATGGACTTAGTCCTCAATATTCATCTTTGAAGCCACACAACTTCACTCCCTCTACTCATCTGTACCATAGTCCAAACTGGTTAGTACCTGTGAGGTACCGTAAAAAATGCGTAATTTCCTTCCAAAATAGTTTGGTTGACCTAACCATAGCTTGGCTTAGTTGGTTGACTACACAAGACATATTTGGTCATGTGCACAAGATACATGGGTGGACCCACTAGCTGCAGATAAATGGTAGCATCCACTCCACCTGAAGTGGCATCCTTCTTCCTCTAGTTGTTCATTAGAGGTGTTTCCACGGGTTTACAACTCGCCATGTAGAATATATGTAGTATCTCATTTTCATACTTGCCTTGAGATACAAACAATTCCACATCACCTTGTCATACTTCGAACCTAAGAAACTAGTGCATGAGACCCATGTCCTTCATTTCAAATTCCCGTGCAAGGTCCCCCTTGCAAGATATGATCAATGACTCATCACTAGTTAGAATAAAATTATCAACATATAAGATGATAATAATCAATTTACCTTCTATCCAGATGTGATGAGGTTTACATCCACTTCAGATGATGAAGCCCAAACCAGTGAGATAACTATCGATCTTGGTGTACCAAGCATGAGGTGCTTGTTTGAGATTGCACAACGCTTACTTGAGTCTGCACACATGAGACTCTTGATCAAATGTCGCAAAAACTTTTTGTTACTTTATGTACACCTCTTCCTTAATAACCCCATTTAGAAATGTTGTTTTTACACCCATCTGGTGGATATTCCATGCCATCTGTATAGCCAGACCAAGAATTGATCTAATTGATGAGTACCTTGCTACAAAAGAAAAGGTTTCCTCATAGTCAATTCCCTCAAATTAAGAGTAACCCTTGGACACAAATCTAGCCTCATAATTCCCTATGCATCCGTTTGTTGCCTACTTCACCTTCAAGATCCATCTCAAACCCACTATTGATTTATATCATGGTCTTGGGACATTTCCCAAACACAGTTCTTTGAAATGGATTCATCTTCCTCCACCATCTCATCAACCCATATAGGTTGCTCTGTTTATTCCTCAAATTAGGATGGCTCAATCTCTATAAGCTCAATCATAAGAGCCATGTAGCTAGTGTACCTCTCAAGTGACCTCCTTTTCTTACTCAAATTTGAAGGATATCCCACATTATCCCTTGCATCCTGCACAAGTTTAGAAACTTCCTTATTTCATTTTCTACCTTCTCTGGAGGTTTTTCTTTAGTGAATGCCTCCACTCTCTACTCCATGATTTGTGGTTTCTCTACAACTTCCTGAGGTTCCTCTTTTGGAGCTAAAATATCATCTTTTGGTGCAATCTAAAGCTCCCTCTCAAGAGAGCACCACATATATTTCTCATCATCAAAACTTACATCCCTTGACACAAATATCATTATGAGTGATGGAAATTACACATGTTAGTTGTGGGGAGCTTCCATGTAACCCAAAAATACCCCAAATTATGTGGTCAACTAAAGCTTATTCCTTGATGCATTGTAGACATGGCAGTAAACAAAGGCTCCAAAAATCTTGAATTGTGACACATCTAGCTTTCTTCCCGAGAAAGCCTCCTTCGATGTAATCATGCCAAGAATCCAATGAGGACTTCGATTCTACAAATAGACTATTGTATTGCATGCCTCAACCAATGAATGCATAGGTATGCCTTGGTCATGCAACATCACCCTCATTGCTCCCAAAATGCTATGGATATTTCTCTCAACCACCCCATTCTGATGTGGGTTGTGGGGTGTTGTCAACTCTCGTCAAATGCCTTTTTTCTCACATAATTTATTAAATTCATTAAACACATACTCACCTTCATGATTTCTCCTGATAGCCTTCACCTTCTTGTCAGTTTCTTTCTCAACTAGTGCCTTGAATTGTATGAACTTGGACAATGTGTCATCTTTGTTTTGCATGAAGAGATCCAACACTTATGTGAGAAGTCATCAATAAAAAGGACAAAATGTTTTTGTCTAGTAATGGAGGCTATCAAGAGTGGTCCACAGACATCAGAGTGGATCCTTTCTTGGATTGCATGTGCTTTGTTATCCCAATCATGGAATGCAGATTTTATGTACTTCCCTAAGGTACATACTTTTCATACATCCTCCTACTCAAGTGATCCTTTAGGGAAACTAGTGGATATTTGTTGTATAATATTCAAGGGTCCATGATGAAAATGGCCAGGTCTTATGTGCTAAATTTCACCTACATCATGGCCCTGCACCTTCTCTTCCTTACTTCTTAATGCAACACAATCTTCCACATCTAACTTATATAGATTCTTCACACAAACCTTGATATTCTTCACCTGCCTCCTGGTTATGTGTCTGAGGAACATTTTTCCTTTGTTCAAGATCACATCATAACCACGGTATTCAAAAGCTATAACAGAGATGAGATTTTTCTTTAAGCCTAGAACAAACATGACATCCTTCGGCCTGAGAGGGGAGCTTGACTCCCTCTGAAAGGTGACCGTACAAATATTGGTCTTGTTGTACCTTCTGTCATCCCCTAGCTTGATGTGCATCTGGAGATCTTTCTCCTCCACGTCACTAAAAGAATCTTTGCACCCTTTCATGTGGAACAATGCACCTAATTCCAAGTACCACATGCTCCCCATCACTATGTTGTACATCCATGCAATAAGGGTAAAGTCAAGGTCGAACTATGAAGCCAAGGCTAGACCCACTACTCCTCCTAAGGTCTTCTTGCTTGCCTTTTTCTGTGGGCACTTCATGGCATAGTGCTCATATTCATGACAATGTAAGGATTTAAATTTTGACAAATATTTATTCTTTCTCCCTTGGTTAGATTCTAGTTTTGTTTGAGATTTCTTCCCTTTTCCCTTCTTTACCTTTCCAACCAATGAAATTTTTTCTTCATCCTCGCCCTTGGATGAGGTCCCATCTCTAATATTCTACCTTATTTCCTCTTGTACCAAATCATACCATAAATGTTTGCAATTTCGTAGTTTCTCGCTCCCATTCACTTACTCTGCATAGCCAGTCCAACTCTTAAGAAGGCCCAGAAGGGATATTCTTACCAACTCATCCTTTGAAAGTGTAACACGAACTCCTTCAAGCTCATCACAAACTTGTGTGAACCTCCTTAGATATTACAGGATAATGTAATTCTTCTATATCTTGATAATTCAAAGTTTATCCTTGAGCACCAACTTTTTGTGGTCACTACTATTCTAGAACAGATTTTTCAGTGCCTACCACATTGCATAAAGATTTTCTTTCCCATGGAGATTGTTGACAATGTGGTCCCGTACTCTATCCAATATTATTATCCATACCTTCAATACAACTTTCTTCCACTGAGCAAGGTTTCAGGCATCAACATAGATCAAAGGGACAAAAGAGTAATTAATGTTTGGGAAATGTTGCGAGCGAAAGTTTTCACATTCTTTAGAGTCGGCTACCTCCAGAAAATGAAGAGGCCAACAAGACATTGTCTTTATATAAGATAACATGAATAGAATGTGAAATAGCAGTGTTGGTATAGGTGCAATACAGTAGTAGACCGCAAGTTGGCAGTCTTAGGGTGCTCTGTGAGAGTCAATTTTGTAGTTGTTAGATAATATTTTCTTAAATTGATATGTTTTTCTCTTAATTCTTAATTGTCTTAAATAAGTTTTGTCCTAAGTGGCCATTGTCTTAAATATAAAGTTGTCTTAAAATATTTTTGTCTCAATCTGTTTTTGTCTTAAATATAAAGTTTTGTCATAAAATAAATTGTCTTAAACTATTTTGTCTTAAAATAAAGTTTCATCTTCAATATTTTTAATAATTTTGTCTGAAACTATTTTTGTCTTAAAATAAAGTTTAGCCTTAAAATATTTTTGTGTCAAACTATTTTTGTCTTAAAATACTTTTGTCTTAAAGATAAATTTTGCCTTAAATTGTTTTTGTCTTAATTTAAAATTTTCTCCTAAATTATTTTTTCTTAAATATAAAGTTGTTTAAAATATTTCTGTTTCAGACTGTTTAGTCTTATATATATATTTAGAACAATTCAATTGTTTTAAATTTTATATAAAAATAATTTAAAATCAAAAGTTATTAAATTTTAATATAAAAATAATTAAAATCAAAAGTGATTTTTTAAAACAAAAGATTTCTTTTCTCTCAAAAAAAAATTCTTAAAAGTGCCCTTGATCTTACGCCCACATTACCAGACAAAGACGTAAGTTCTGCAAATATTCTGCAAATTGACTCCTTTCTGCCAGGTTGTTCTTTAGAATTTTTAAGCAGCATTTGTATTTCGATTACTGCTTCTTTCCACTTAAACGTTTTTCCGAAAAACACTCATGGAAAGCGATATGAATAAGCTTAGGGCTGTTAAGTTTACAGCGGGAGGAGTGTCTTGTGCTTTCATGTTTGTGCTGATACTTTCTAAACAAGTTGATACTCCATTGCGAAGGTTTCCAGATGGTGTAAAGAAACATTCGAAAGGATGTTCATATGAATCCGTAGAACTTCAAGATCATCGAGAGCCTTAATCTTATTATAAGCATCAATGTTCTCAATATTATTCTATTAACATTCTTACCGTTTCATGTTGTTTCAGAAAGAAACCTTCTGTCTTAAAACCATAAAGTAGACTAGCATACATCTACGTTACCATTTGTATTGACAAAAGAGGACGCCATTTCATTTTAGTAACTTAGGGTTACACAGTTGCATCTCTGCCACTCTTGGTTACAATAACATTTAAGAAAAGGCCATTTATGAAGATTGAGCAAGTTAAGCTATAATCATTTAAATAGGGTAAATAAAATCACACAGCTCACCTCCTCCCCCATCAGAAAAGATAATTATTAATGCAATGCACCCAAAAAACACATCCAGGAACACTCAGCTGCACAATACTTTGCTTCTGCCGATAATATGGATGTTGGCAACCATAAATTTACATAGCTTACGAGCCAAACAGATTGAGCTTGTTCGCCTATTTCCCTCTCTTGAAAATTAATTAATAAAAGATAGATCTGATCCGAGTCTATGTTTGGTTTTTGGTGCTACCATAAATAAACCTATTTTGTTTCCTTTGTAGTTAATTTTTTCTCTCTTCCTTTGATTCCTTCCTTCAGATAACTGACATATTAAGAATATTTTAGATTTCATCGGAATTTCTTCCAGACTTTATATCATTTCCAGTTCACGATCCATTGGAGATACACATGATTTACAAATTATATTGACCGTATCTAAGCACAAAACATACAGAAGTTATTCCAGAAACCTCACCTTAACTGACAGAAGGTTCAGGCCCCAGGGTATTATCTATTCACCTTGGCACGATGAAGCAGTAATGTCCTGACCAATAATATCATCCTCCTTGACGAAATTCGTTGTGACTGTGATCATCTGCTGCTCAGTCGCCCATCTCTTCTGCCCAACTACTGATTGATCAGACTTATTCTCCATTGCATAAAGGACACGTCCACCTACTACTCTGGAGAGGCCATAAATAATGCACAATAGATCCTTGGAATGATCAAGACTTATTGAGAGATCGGATCGCTCATTCCCCACCTTCCTTTCAAAAAGTTGCGTTGCGTTATAGACTATTGCACAGTAAATTACCTCCACCTTAGGTCAGATAGAGCGGGAAATTTTAGGGAAGTTCAATCCTCATTTCAATTTTCTCTATGCCCCCTAAGTCGGTAAAAATAATCACAGGCTATCTAGCTTATAAAGACGTGACAAGCCCCTGATAAATCCCTTTGACGGCTAATCTGTCTTGAAGCATTGACATTTTGGTTTTTTTGTGTGGTTGAGTTTCGGGTCCATTTTACACCAGACACTGAGAAAAAGCGTTGTCACGATGATGCTTGAGTTATTACTATATTTCAAATTGAAATTTATATTATAAAATAATGTAATTTATTGAAGTGTATTACGGTCAATTTTCAGAAATCCTTTGACGGCTATCTGTTCTGTAAAGCATTGACATTTTGGGTTTTTTTTGTGTGGTTGAGTTTCGGGTCCATTTTACACCAGAAACACTGAGAAAAAAGCGTTGTCACGTGATGCTTTGAATTATTCTATATTTCAAATGAAAATTTATATTATAAAATAATGTAATTTTATTGAAAGTGTATTACGGTCAATTTCAAGAATTTTAATAGTAAACTTTAAATTTCAATATTCACACTAGTTTTTAGGTTTTTCTATTAATATAACATTTGTAGTTGATGTACCGGATATTGGCCAGCAATTTTGTGAGAAAACTTGCCATGACTTTTTTAAACGGAACCTTCTTATAATTGTTGTGCATGACATTTGAACAGTAATGTCAATCACTTTGACTCAAATACATTGTTCCATACAAGCCCACACATCCTCCCTTGGTTGTATCATTTTTCTAAACATTCGTGTTTTATTAACTTTCCGTACACATTTTTAATTTTTGAAAATTGTATTGACACCTGGACATTGGTACAACAAACCATTACAAAACGGACTAATACTATTAATTTGAATTTAAGGCCTTGGATGCTTCATTTCTTAACTTTGAGTTTTCACTTTGTTTGGTTGTTTTTTTTTATAGAAGAAATCATACTAGAAGTAGTTCTCAAGAATACATAATTTTGTTCGGGATTGGACCACCAGAACTATGGGAACTAAACTTTCCCACCTAATTATGTTTGGAATTGGACCACCAGAATTAAGGAAACTAAACTTCCTTATCTTACCATTGAATCACAACCTCTGTAGGTTTTTTTTATCATTTTACACAACAACAAATATCTTGAATGACAATAGCAACATTTCCAATTGGATATATATTTGGTATTATGAAGAAATTGTGCAAATTTAGGGTGCGTTCTATTGTTTTTTTTTTAAAATGTGTCTAAAAAACATAGTGAGGTTACTAATGTGAGAGTCTCAATTTTTTTTAATCATAGAGTATCATTTTTTTTAGTCATAGGAATTGGAAACTATATTACTCTCGTATGTGCATCACATGAGATCAATTCCAACAATTACCACTATACTTCTGGTGATGAAGGAGCATTTGAAATTTCAAGTAATTTTAAAGAAAATCAATACTTTTTGGAGATAAACGTCCTAGTCATTTTCGAAAAATCAAGAATTTCTTCAGATAAAGCTCAGAAACCACTTCAACATTTAAAATTAATTATAACACTTTGAGATATTTATGGAATGAATCATGAAAGCTTTTGGTGATCAATCATGAGAGTTTCATGGAATAAATCATAAGAGATTTAGGGAATAAATTAGGGAGTGATTTATGGATGTAGGAAAATATACTTTTCCTGTAGCTTTCTATTAATCATTGTAGGCCTGCACACAAAGTGAATGGGAAAATGTAATGGCCAAATGAATGTAAAATCAAGTCATAGAGAATGAATATAGAGAAACAATGTTTCTTTGTTTTAGTATTCACATGATTTTTTGAATGAAGGTGGTTTAAAGCATCATTATGTTCATGATTGTCTATGTGTATTTGTGAATGAAGAATTACAACATTCGTGTGTAATCTAGAATTAAGAAAAGTTTCAGTTCTATGCGAATATTGAAATTGAAAATAAATTCAATTTAAACTATGGCATGAATTAATGGTACCAATTCAGTGACATATTAGAGACAATTTCAGTTGTAGAAGAATTTTGTGCATGTTAGATGATTGTCTGTGTCTTACAACTGAAGGTTCTGTAATAGAGTATGTGAGTTGATACCATGAGTGTTAAAAACATTCTCAGTGCGTTAAAATGTTATTTTGAGTAACAAGTGTCAACATTGGAATTGGTTAAATGGATACACGTGTGAAGGGATGGCAAAGTAAATTACTAGAGAAATGAATTCAACATTGGATGTGTGTTGGAGTTATGGATGAGGTTGCCATGTCACGGTTTTGTAAGAAGATGTTAAATACCTTGTAGCTGGGACTTTCAATATGATAGTTTCATTGAAAAATATTTAGTTCTAACCAAAGAAAAACAAATATTAATGTTGAACGACGAGTTGGAAGTTTCCATAGAAACTTGTGTGTTTCTAGCATATGGTATATTCTATGTGTAATTAAAGAACGAGATGTGAATCATATTGATATTTAGTTGAACGTGAGTGATCATAAGGTATATGGGCATATACTATTGGTAGAGTACTCACACTAAAAACTAGAGAAATTTAAAGTTACAAGAAAGGTAAATTTTCTTGCTAGCTAGTGCTATCAAAGCTAGAAATCCCTTGATAGCAAGATTAGATAATAACAGAGCTTGCAAAACATGTAGATGATTAGATTTGGTGAAATATGATAGGATAAGATTTGAGCAGGAGATGATATTATTATGGATTGAGCTCTTGGAGAAAGGCAAAGAACGTTGATGTTCTTTGAGGATACAAAGGATTGTCTACTTTGTGAGGAAGTATAAATGTGTTCTTTGGAAGAGGAACAACAGTAAAACATCTACAACAATAGATAAAATACAAGGATTTGAAGACTACAACAATAGTATTCATGTTTGAATGGGATCAAATAGTTCTTATGTTGTCAACTATTTTTTCATGTAAAATGTTGATTACATGTAGTAGTGATGAGGATGATTATAACAGAAGGACTGCAATCAAGTATACGGGAATTTTTTTGAAGAATTGTGGCAAAGAACCTTTGTAAGTTCCAACTTAGGTTGCAAGGAGGCGGACATGTGTATGTTTTCGCAAGAAGTGAATATCTACAAAAGCCTAAAAGGAGTAGAGAAGCTAAGGAGAGAACCAAGAATACTAAAAGGTTAGGTTCATAGATAGCTTGGTGAGTTATTATAACAGTTTAAGGAGTAACTTGTTATTGTAAAGGCTTGAAGGAAGTCTACAGGTGGACAAGGTAAAGTTCACAAAGCAAGCAGGAAGATGCTGACAGTAGTCACGTCATGGGTTCAAAGAGAAGCCACAATAGAAGAAAATTGAATGCCAAAAAAATGGCATAAATAGAAGGATGAGTCAAGAGGAAGTTGATTGAGGAGTTACTTAGATAAAAGTACAGTTGAATGTACTAACAGAAATGCTACAGGAACATGCAGAAGATCAAAGGTGCAAATGGATTTTGCAAAAGAAAATGAAGTGGCCTAGGTTGCATTGCATGTGAAGCCAAAGCACATGTTGGGTACTTGAGTGAGTGAGGTGTAGATGATGGAAAGTTTCCTCATCAAAGCAATACTAAAGAAATTCTAATTAAGGGAATTGTGGATGAAATTCTTACACGAGAGCAAGGAGACATCCGTGGAGAGTAGAATGAAGAGAAAGAGGGACTTACTCCAAGTCCCATGAACTATTTGGGAATTTCAAATAATCCTAAGAAGTTGATGTCTAAGGCATCAAATAGGCCACAAATCGTATTATTTTAAAGCTAATGATTTATGTATGTTTGCAGGTTTCATAGATAAGGAAGAAAGACTGTCATTTGAATTAGTCATGAAGATGATAGAAATATGCTTTTCAAAAGCATAACTAAAGGACAAAATCAAAGTTTCTCCACCGAAGGATATGAAGTAGAATTTTCTATTAAAGAATTAGAGTGAAGATCATGTACAATTAATAAACAACATTATCAGTAAGTGGTTCTAAGGACCTGTTGGTGTAGATAACAAGAAAATTTGCTTAAGGGAGACTATCAAATGAGAGATAAGAAAAAAAACATTAAGATGAAATGCTTAAGAAACATGAAGAAGAATTATATTTGTTGGAAAATTGTTGAGAAGACTTCAGCCAAGAGAAAGGATTACAGCTAGAGATGCAACATGCTCACAAGTGCCTAGAAGTAAACAGATGTTGACAACCTCTGAATAACCACTGGTAAATTTTAATTTTAAAATTAATTATGAGGTTGCAGGAAGTGTTGATGGACATGAAAATGTGATTAAAGAAATAAAATCTGCAATAGTTTTTGAAGATGAAATTGAGCCCCAAGTATAACATTCAAAACAAATTTTGTGACATTTTGAGGAAGAGATGACATTTTTAGAGAAATCGTTGGACAAAGATACGGGTTGGAAACATAGAGCTTGAAAATTTGGCTTATTTTGAGGAACAAATTATATTTCAATACAATAGTGGCAAGCATTAAAATAAAATGCAATAGTTGGTGAGCAACGACAACAACACATTTCAGCAAGAAGAAAAAGGTATTTATGTTGTAATAATTGGAACACACATCCCATGTTGATTTCATCCTCTAGAAATTTTCTTTGCCACGCCTTCACACATGCAGCAAATCAATCAATTCCCATCGAAACACATGCTTCTCACAATATCGTTTTAACACAATGAGATTTAATTTAACACTCATTGTCTCAACATGCATTCTATTACATAACCTTCCATTGTAATACATAGAGAACCATATAACATGCAAAAATTCTCCTACTACAAATTCTCCTACTACAGAAATTTTCTCTAATTTCTATCTTGATTTGTACCATCCATTCATGATAGAGTTTAAACTCTATTTGTTATCAGTTTAAACTCAATTTATTATTGGTTTCAATATTCATAGAGAACTGAACCTCCACTTAATTCCATATTACAAACAGATGTTGGAATTCTTCATTCATAAATACACAGAGACAATTATGAGCTCCTGCTCCTGCACCTGTTCTTCTTCATCTTCACTGTTCAGTTCTATGAAGAATGGAATGTGGCTTTCATCATCAGAGTCTTTCTTTCCATCTTCTGTCTGTTCATGAAAAATAACATCTCTGCTTGCAAACACTTTATGAGTCACAGGATTATATAATTTGTATGCTTTATACTTTGTGCCATATCCTACAAATATGCATTTCAAGGCTTTGGGATCTAGCTTTTTCCTATCTGGTTTCAGTACCTGAGAAAAAGCTTTAGATCCAAATATTCTCAGATGATCAACTGCTGGTTTGAGTCCAAACAATGCTTCAAAAGGGGTTTTGAAGCCTAAACATTTGGTGGGACTCCTATTCTTTAAATAAACAGCAGTATTAATGGCTTCTGCCCAAAGACCATTAGAAATGCCCTTACCTTGAAGCATGCTTCTGGCGCACTCCACAAGGGTCCGGTTCTTGCGTTCTTCTACTCCATTCTACTGTGGAGTGTGTGGCACTGTAAACTGTTGTATAATCCCATGCTGCTTGCCGAAGTTCATGAACTCATTTAACCTGTATTCCCCCCCTTGATCTGAGCGGAGAATTTTTATCTTCTTTTCTGTTTGGTTCTCTATCATAACTTTAAATTCTTTAAAATATCTAAAAGCTTGACTCTTGTTGCTTAAAAAATACACCCAAGAGAACCTAGTGCAATCATCTATAAACAGTAGAAAGTAGTATGCACCTCCTAAAGACCTAGTCTGCATAGGTCCACAGATATCTGTATGCACTAGCTCTAGGATATCTCTTTTTTTTCTATTGACATGCACAGGGAATTCATCTCTATGCATCTTCCCTAATGCACATCCTTCACATTCCAGTTTGATATTATGCAAAGTAGGAAGTCCATCGACCATACCTTTATTTTTAAGCAGGATGAGATCTTGTAGATTGATATGTCCAAATCTCTGGTGCCAGAGATTCTCAGCTGTTGATGTTTCTGCAACCATCGCCTGTTGTGGTATGCTCCTTGCATCTATTCTATACAAATGCCCCACGCGTACTCCTGTTGCAACTGTCTCCAATTTGCTATCCTGAATGACACATCCATTCTTGAAGAATTGTACCTTCATGTCTTGGTCTGTTATCATAGAGACAGAGATCAAATTCTTTTTAATTCCTGGAACATATAAAACATTTTTAAGATGCTTGATATCGCCACTTGGTAGTTTCAAAGGAATATCTCCACAACCTTTGATCTCATACCCACTGTCATCACCCAAATAAATTTTGGATCCAGATGCAGATTCTTCAAGAAACTCAAAATATTCTTTCTTACCAGTCATGTGCGAGGATGCACCTGAATCGACATACCATGTATTATCATCATCTCCTCTTGATGCTGAAAGTGCACAGTCGACTGTAAATAGCCTAAGATCATAGTTGTGATCTTCATCTTCTTCAGCAAAACAACCTTGATGTTTCTTCTGTTTGCTTCTCCTTTAATCGGCTTTCTTCTTGTAACACTCTCTGATCTGGTGACCAGGATTTCCACAATAAAAACATCTCTTAACATAAGTATCAGTCATACCTCTAGATGATTTCCCTTGAAAGGAGTTGGCTCCTTGCTGCTGCTGCTGCGGTTATTGTTGCTGTTGTTGGTACTGGTGTTGCTTTCCTCTGTGCTGTCTTCTCTTTGCCATCAGAGCAAGATCATTTCCCTGAGTCTTTAGATTCTGTCGTCGCTCCTCCTCCTGGAGCAGAATTGCTGTCAGTTCATCAAACAAGGGGGCTTTCTCCCTCGCTGACAACGCTGAGATGAATGTCTGATATTCATCTGTCATTCTGTTCAGTGTAAGTGTAACCAGATCTGAATCTGATACCTTCTCTCCAATGGCTCCCAGTTGGTCTTTCATATCCTTAACTCTGGCCATGAATCCACCAACTGATTCATTCTCGCCCATCTTTAATGCAAACAATTTCCCTTTTAGTGCTAGAACACGATTTGAGTTCCGTGTCTCGTACAGACCCTTGATCGTATTCCAAATGTCCGCGGCCAACTTGCAATCTCGAATATGAGGGATAATGTTGTCTTTGACAGACATCTTCAGTATTACTTTTGCCTTTGTTTCTCTCTTATCCCAGTCCTGTTCTTGGGTTACATTTCCGGCTCTCTGTTCATTTCCCAAGACGATCGACCACGCGTTCGCACTCTCCAGCAAAGTTTGCATTTTGAACTTCCAGTTGGAGAAATTCGTTCCGTCGAGCTTGCCAGACTCATGGAGGTATGATTCCAAACTGTTGTTCATTTTCGCCCAACTGAACACTTAGATCCGCCACCATCGGGCAAGTCCGATCTGCTTCCACTGAAGAGATCACGGACTTCACTTCGCCACCACCAGGCAGATCAAGGATCTCACCTCGCCACCACCGGGCAAATCCGATCTGCTACCACCGAGCTGATCAAGGATCTCACTTCGCCACCACCGGGCAGATCCGATCTGCTGCCACCGAGCTGATCAAGGATCTCGATTCACCACCACCGGGAAAATCAAATCTGCTGCCACCGAGCAGAATCTCCACGTGCCCCCACCGGGCCTCTGTTGATCTGCAACAAAAAAAAAAAATTGCAGATCTTCAGAGAGAAAGGGCTGGCGCTCCAATCAACGTCGAATCTGCGCTAATCCCAGAAAATTAAAATTCGCGATGCGCAGGAAAATTGGCGCGCTTATAGACCACGGATCCGCGCCAATTTGGTCTCTCTTTTCTCTGGCGCAATTTTCAGCTCAATACCCGCGCCAGTAGCACGATTGTTCTTGAAAAATCCGTGCCAATCATTGCACGTTCCAAAAAGAATTCCGCTCCGAGTTTTCGCTCCAACCCTTCCTTCTGCTCAGAGATGATCAGACATTTGACGCCTTTTTCGCTTCAGGTGTTACTGCAGGTCCACTTGATCACATAGCTATCTCTACATGTACAGATGTGCAACTAATGATACATCCCAGAAAAAACAAAAACAAAAGTTAAGGCTACCTTTACACTAAGCTCTGATACCAAGATAAAAATAATAAAACTTGAATTAATCAGAAGGAGTTGCAGCTCATAGGTGTGTACATCACCTGGAGACTGCACTCATACAAGGAGGAGACTCTCTCTCTCTCGTTCACTCAATACATACAATGAATGAATATTACATATTTAATACATGACTGAAAAATAGGTAGTTGAAACCAACCTCCTAAATTCTAGGAACAACTCCTAAAGTAAGAGGTAACGTTACAACCACATAACCATTCTTCATTATTTCTAACTCTTTTTTCATAATATGTGGAATACCTTGTATCTGGTCTTATAAGTTCTTTTTGAAAAAAAAATGTTCTGAAAAAAAGACATCTGGATCAACATTGAACCATGAGTTGGAAGTTGTCTTTGGAAATTTAGGTGTTTCCAGCATATGGTAAATTCTATGTGGAAATGAAGAATGAGATGTGAATCACATCGATAGTAAGTTGAATTTAATGATTGTAAGGCATATGGGAAACTAATCTTGGTAGAGCACCGATACTAAACAGTAGTGAAATTTAAAGTTGTAGGAAAAGTAAATTATCCTGCTATAATCTAGGGTCTACAACTAAGGGACCTGAGCGTGAGAGTGGTACATTTTGATGGTTTCGATATCTTTTTAGGCTTTATTTTGGATGACGGAGAAGAATTATTTTTATCATCTCTACCTAAACTCAATTCGTACAAGTTACATAATAAACTTTGTTTCAATGAATTTGAAACTTATGGTTTATCTTCCTATCATTTCTAGAAAATGAAAACATATATATTTTAGAAAGTTATATATTTGATTAAAAGAAGTTGAAATTAGCAATTTAAAGTAACATGCTACGTTAAAAATTATTCATCCAGTTATAAATAAGATTACATATGCATAAGAAATTACATTTCAATAATTGGATGTTTAAAAAAAGAAATTTAATCAAAAGAAATAAATAAAAATATTAGAGAGTATATAAGAATATTTCTTAATTTTTTTTTATGTATGAGAAAATAAGGTTGAAAAAACAAGTGAACATTCATATTAGTTTGTCAACAGGAAATCAAATTAGATACAAAACTAAAATTTAAAAATCATTTGTAAAAATAATCACTAATATTTATCTAACTTATTAAAAGTCTAGTAGTTAATCCTCTCTTGATTATTTTATAACCTCCTTTATCTTACTACTATCTTCTAACCTATTTTATTTTATTTTATATTTTTTTTTAGCCTCATTTATTGTATTCTCTTCTTCTAACCTCATTTATTTAATTATTTTTTGTTATTTTTTTTCCAAATGAAAGGATCCCATAAATACACATTATTTTTTTTTTTAAATTTATTTATTTCATTTACACTATCTCTTTTTAGTAATATAGTTCAATCAATATTTTATTGTCATCTTTTCTAAACATAAAATATTCTCTCCATATGTTTTAGGATAGTTAGAAACTTAATTGAATTAAAATTGCTTCACTATATTCTTTTCAAAATTTCATTTATATATGTCAAGTCCCACTAACTTAACTAGTCATCCATGGGTCTCCTTAGCAAGACGACCCGGGATCAAACCTCACTGGAGTAGTTGTGCCTTAGGCTAGGGGGAGGAGAGCTTAGATGCCCCTGTGAGCCTTATAATCCAAGGTCACACTTTTTTGTGAAATTAATGGTCACTGAGAATTAAGGTATATACCTTAATTGTGTCCTTAATTAAATCTTGTGAGTTGCCAAATATGTAGTCAAACCCTCACAACATTGGAAATGGTGCATGTTGAATGCCTAATCCTCTAACGGTTAGTGTGGAAGTGGAATAGACTAAGGAAGTCCAAGAGACCTTGGGATGTGGAACCAAATGGTCAAACCATATACTATAAATGTATATGTTTTGTTAATAAAAAATGTACTCTCATGTTTTATCTTTCCTATTTTTCTTTGCCATGTGTGTGTTTAACATGGTGTCAGAGCAGGCATATTCATGCCCTGCATAATTAATTTAAGACATTTGTTTTATGGCCTTTTTATGCAGGTCATTTCTGCCATGACTTCTAGATTTCATGAATATCTTCTCAGTGAAATTCTAGCTGCAATCCCTGTCATTTCTCCAGCGCCATTTTTGGCTTCCAGCTCCATTTTGTAACTCCCTTATGCCATTTCTTTAGAGTTTTATCCTGCATTTTTCTACCAATTTTGTAACATTCTGCATTCAATCTGACATGGGTCGGATTAATCCTACATGAGGTTGTTTTTACCATTTGCTATGAGGCTCAGGTGAGGCTCTTGAATCCTGTTTATGGTTGTGTTTCAACCATATTTGCACTGCAATAGAAAGTGAGTCACAGCCCAGCCTTTGCATGGCACACCCCCATCCGTTTCCATACTCTGCGAGTTGGGCTCTCGCTGAGAATTCTTGGCAGTACCCTTAGTGATCTTCGCAGACCAAATCATAAAAACGAGAAGCTGACCAACTAACTTTGGCAGCTCATTCAACTCCTCGATTGACACCTCGCAACTCTGTCCCTCTGCCAATTTTCCTAGATACAAGTCTCCTGGTGTTGCTGGTGAAGCCTAGCATTCTTGGGAAGCAAGAAACGATGCGGTCTTTCAAAACTGGCGTGGTCTTTCAAACCTACTGTGCGGTCTTTCAAAACTGGTGCCTCCACACAAGATATAATATTTGGAAGCTCTTCGTACATCAAACAGTCTCTAGAGGGAATAATCATTACATGGAGGGAAAGTCATGATGAAGAATTGTCTTAACCACCAATACTCTTGGCTTTCAAGTTTGGCGTGTTATTAGTATGCCTATTAGTACAAAAAGAGCATGAAACGATGATATGCTTGACCTACCCAATGATAGAGAAAAAACTCTTTTCTGTGTGTTGCCAAACTATCATTATAAATCAACAGAAGATTTACAGAAATCCTACAAGATCTTTGTTGACACTAAATTCTTGTGAACTTTTCAGTGACTATGTGCTCATCCCTATTCTGATTTTTCAGCCTCACGAACTAGCTTCCAAATGATGTTGGCCAAATAGGCACATGATTTTTTGTAGAGCTTGTGATATTCCAAAGTGTCACCAACAGACTTGCACACTTCAACCATGAAAATAGAAGGAGTGACCTCAAAAACCTCTAAAGCAATAGAAATTTGTCCATTCTTGTTTGAAGTAAGCCCCTCCAGTCTCATCTTATAATTGCGAGTCTAATTCCTGAAGCCCAAAGATGTTGCGTGGGATCGATTGATAATGTTGCATGTGTTCAGTTGATCATGTTCCGTGGGTTCAATTGATACACTACTCCATATTATAATCCAAAGAGTATACCAGCATTCTATAATCTCCTCCCACACTACATTGTTGCTCCAATTGATACACTGTGGGTAAGTTAAAAGCTCTCCATAAACATGTAGACTGATATTATGAAGTGATTTATTCACTGTGAAGAGCATACAATAGGCTACTAAACCAGCTTCCCCAGCAAAGAAGCCAGCTACAAAGAAGGTTGCTCCAGGTTATATACATTAATTGTCTAGTTATATACGTTGTGGAACATTTTCCATAAGTATAACATTGTCCATATACATCTTATTGACTCATTCTTTGTGTGTCTATTGCGGGACTTGGGCATTCTCTGAAACTATATATTTATGCGTTGTTTGTTGACACTGGTGAGTTCAAAGTGTTGAATTGGTTATGTGTGTTCTCAACGATATATATATTGAATTGAATGTGGTGAACGTATATGCCTTTAATTACATATATGTTGTTGATTCATAAGATGGCATACATTGGATCGGTTGAGATTATATGACTATATGTGCGCTGGCTATACTATGGAGTTAAATATGTGATTTGGTTTCAATAAATTTTATATGTGTGTTGAAGACAAATTTATGTCAGTAGAAGAGTCACAGTTGTAGGAGAAGTTCTGAGTTTGAACAAATTTATGCCATTCAAAGAGTGAAGTCAGCAAATAAAAGGATTTTCCGATAGGAACACATACTGGTATTTTGGCATTGTTGTTTGCAACAGGTGCTGCGATATAAAAGTTTTCAATAATAACCAATCTGCATTGTCTAGTTTGTTGGCTCCTTGTAAATTTTGGGAAAGAAAGAATTATAGTGTTGAATGAATACCTAAGTTGCTTTCTGGTATGCTTCAAGACATTGTAGAAGGCTTAAATTTTGTATACTTGCAGTATTTTCAATTAACATAACTTTGTGGTGCTTGTGTGTCATGTGAAATACAAGCAACCTGTAGATTTGCAGGTTGAAGGGATACAAACTCAATCTACATATATATGCATTGATTCCTTGTTACTTCGACTGTTGCATAAGAGTTTGGTAGGCTGCATAATGGAAATGATTTTTTTGACAATTAAAAATAGTCTTTTGTGGAGGAAATTTTAGTCGGTTGTATCATCAGAAAATAGTGCTAGTCATGAGTAAACTCTTATTTCTATGTAATGGATTGTAATTGGTGCTTGTTGCTTGCATGCTGATCATTTGCTGCACAATTATAAAGGATATTGCTATGTACTATGAGTGGGTATTACTTTTTGCATTGAGTAGTAGTTGTGATCAGTTTTTAAGGTGTAATTTTGACATTGAAGAAAAAAATGGTGAGAACTATTGAAGTATTAAAGTTCCTCAAAACTCAGATATTATCTACTGCTCATGATACATTAAAAGCTAGTAAAGTTTCTCTCACAGATGTTCAAGTTTATCTACAAAATGCACAAGAGAAAATTGATTTTTTGCAGCTCGAATCTTAGCTAAAACAAGAAGAATTAAGATAGAGGAGTCATCATTCTAAACCTGTTTCTGTTCAGAAGAATTAAGCAGACTCCCATAAAGCAGTAGTTTTACATGCAGATGCAGAAGTTCAGTTTGCACTTCCCAAGCCCATCATGAGACCTTGGGAAGAGCTTGTCCATAACAAGCACAAAACTAGTCTTGGATATGACAAGGACTTGTCCTTTCACATTCCAGACTACTCCAAGCCAATCCAATTTCAAAGTGCTGGATTCATTCATTATAGTTCACTTGCTCCTCATGACAGTTCACCTCCAGCTACTCCAGATTTTGCCCCTCTTCCAAAAATGCCACAACAAATTGTGAAATGCCAACACTATGATCGAGTTGGTTATATGAAATAACACTATTTTGATCTTCATCCATGTAAGCATTGTCATAAAACCAATCATTCTTCAAATAGATGCTTAAAAAACAAGTCTCCTGCAAGAAAGAGAGATCATTGGTGTGTCAATGAAACAAAGATTGCAGATAAGCATGGAGTCATCCTCATGAATCTCAAATGTCACAAGATGTCATAATATGAAAACTTTCATAGGGATTGGATGCAAAGAATCTATGAAGTGAAAGATTCAAATAATCTATTATGGAAATAGGTATATCTTTCTACTCTTCCATCCATATTTGTTGATTATATCAGGTTGCAAGAAGTTTTCCAGTTTCCATTTGAATCATATACATGGGGTGAATTTTATTCTCACATTACAAAAACATTAGTAAGCTTATGCACAAGTTCCAAAGTAAACAAATATTTGGAAAAAATTTCAAAGCTCCCAGACAAGAAGTCCATTTGTAGTAAATATGGACTTACATTTGATGACCCTTTGGTCAAAAGAAGAAAAACAAAGAAACTAGCTAACAAGGATCATAAATAGAATGTAAAAGGCTAAAAAGATTGAAGAAAGTATTCTTAGCAGCCTAAAATTCACTCCTCTAAAGCCATGAAGGGCTACTACAAGCATGTCCCCAGGACACATTATTATAGACCCTCTGACATTCACTTACATACATCTAAACAATAGAAATGGAACAATCTCACTTTTTGGTTGTGTCGCAAGACTCAACATACATCCTCAAGATGTTGAGAAGGAGAAGAATCTAAGAAAAATAGAGGGAAGAAGTCCCAAGCCTCTTTTCAGAGAGGCAAAAATATTAAGCAAGAGGGATAGATACAATGCATGAAGGGTGGTTCCCGCACTCACAGGACAGAACGTTGCCCAAATGTGGTAATTAAAGACCAAATCCAGTAGCAACAAATGGAAGAATCATCTTTTGATTCCTTTAGTTCTTCGTCTCAAGAAGAATTACAAGCACACATGCAAGATTGTTTAGATTCTGAAATGACATCCTATTCTTGTCCTAAACTGGAAAAATGTGCTTGTCAGATGCATTATGATTCTGATTCAGAATCATACAACGATCCCAGTTCTGAAGAAATGTCCTTCAGACCACATAAGGATAAAATCTTAATGGTTTCCATAGAAGAAGATGAGATAAAAATTCTTTCTCATATTCAAGCAATGGAAGATGGAGAAATGGAGAGTCGGCTAACATAGGCATTTATGGACCAACTCAAATCTAGTTCTTCTAGAGATTTAGGTAAAATCCATTATTTGTTGATGCTTCTTTTGAAAGGAATACCAGGTCCTTCCAGAGAGATCAAGAGAAGCCATACAAGGTGCATTCACTGACCTTGGGGGAAGTGAGTAGAGAAATTCATAATATTAAATCTAAAATCTCTACCTTGAAATCCCAAATTGCTGAAATAAAGAAAGGAAAGCAAGTTGTAGAGGAAAATTCTCATTCATGGGACACAGTAGAATCTGCCAAAAATATTTACCCAAATCTTGAAATTGTTGAAGGAAAGAAAGACCTTGTCTTTGGATTTCAAGAAAAGAGAATTCTAGCTATCTCCTACCAGCAACATCATGTTAAAGTGAACATTTGCATAAAGGTAGAAATGTTTGAACTCACAACACTTCTTGACGCAGGAGCTAATGTGAACATTTTAAATAAGAAAGTGATACCAACAAAATATTGGGCTTCTACAAAAGGAAATTTTGTAGGATTGGGGAATGAAACACTTAAGTATGAAGTTACTAAGGCTTCTATCTGTTTTGAACAACACTGCATCAATTTGAAATTTGTAGTAGCAGGTATCCTAGTTGACTGTATTCTAGGAAATATACTCCTAGCAGCCGTTGAGCCACATGAGTCGACAAGATTAAAAGAAAACAAAGTTGGTTATTTTAATTATGTTCATACTTCAAAACGAATAACAAAAATGATTGAGCTTCCCTATATCTCAAATCCTAAAGTCTCTACAATGGTCCAAACTATCCAAAATTTGGACAAAGCAAAATCCAAACTGACAGATCTGAAAGATCTGAAATCTACACTTAAGGTAAAAGAACAACTGAAGAATCCTCAGATTAGAAGAAAATTTGAGGAATTGAAAAAACAAATCGAGGACAAATTCTACTCAGAAGAACCAAATGCATTATGGCACTGAAAGCAACATACTATTGAGCTCCCATACAAAGAAGGATATACATGTACACCTTATAAAAGTAGAGCTATTCCTATGAGTAAAGAATATAGAGATCTCTGTAAAAAAGAGATTAAACAACTCCTAGACAAAAAGCTCATCGGAGAATCTGATAGTCCCTGGATCTGTTATAGGTTCTATGTCAACAAAAGAGCAGAACAAATCGGAGGTATCCCAAGGTTGGTAATAAATTTCAAACCTCTAAATTATGTTCTCGCAAATGACACCTATCTGATCCCTCACAAAGGAGATCTGATTGCAAGGATAACAAGAGCTAAGATATTTTCAAAGTTTAACTTGAAGGCAGGATTTTGGCAAGTAGCCATTTCAGAAAAGGATAAGTTCAAGACCGCCTTCGGCATCCCAACAGACCACTATGAGTAGAATGTCATGCCTTTTGGTTTGGCAAATGCTCCATCTAAATTCTAGAAGGTAATGGATAAAATATTAAGCCATACTTTGACTGGCTTATGGTTTAAATTGATGATGTTCTAATCTTTTCTAAGAACATCCAAGAACATTTCAAGCATGTTCATACATTTAAGCAGCTGGTAAAGCATAATGGTCTAGTTTTAAGTAAGAAAAAGATAGAAGTTTTCTAGACTACTATCAAATTTCTAGGCCATGCTATTTTCAATGACAATATTTCTCTACAAAAGCATGCGCTTGAATTTGCTGATAGATTTCGAGATGTTATTACAAACAAAAACCAGCTTCCAAGATTTTTGGGTTGTTTGAATTATGTCAATAACTTTTATCAAGATTGTGCCACTTACAGGAGTATATTAAGTAAAAGGCTTAAAAAGAATCAATCTTAGTTGACAGAAGAACACACTAGAGCTGTTCAGAACATCAAAGACAAGGTCAAATATCTTCCTATTTTATATATCTCTGACCACAATGCATTCAAGATTGTTGAAACAGATGCAAGTAATATAGGATGGGGAGGAATCCTAAAGCAGAGAAAAGGTGACACTGGACAAGTGGTCTAGTATGCTTCTGGCACCTAGAATCCCACTGAGTAGAATTACTCCACAATTGAGAAAGAAGTCAAAGCTGTGTGGAACTGCATCAACAAAATTTGCTAGGTGGAAAGCACTCTTTGCTATCTTCAATTTCCAAGTTGAACATATAAAAGGCACAAAAAATTGTCTCCTAGATTTTCTTAGCAGAGAGTTTATCCAGCCTCAGGAACATATCATGGTCAGAGTTATAGAATGGGACCAAGAGCAGAAACAAGAAGTCCTGCGCACTATACCAGACAACCAAGATTGTGAAGAATACAGAGAAAAATGGAAGCCTACATGGCAACTGAGATATACAAAAGTACTAGATGTGAATCTGAAAGCACATACTGACATTCAACATCTTGTACCGGAAAGAAGAGTGTATCCAAAAGGGAGTAAATGGATACATGATCTGATTTACACAAAGGCAAAAAGGGATGCCTTATATGCAAAAGATTCTCTTCAAAGAGACTTTCATGATATTTCAGGTATATGGTGTCATGGAGGAATCCGCAATGGAATTTATGAAAAATATTTTTGCATTCATCGAACGAGCAATCTGGCGTGGCCCATGCCTACTCAGACCTCTTCGTTATGGCTAGGAGGAGATCCTAGGCTTATCTTTCTGGATACAGTATATGACTTTGCAGCATACAAACAATTATGGTGGGATTTCCTTAATGTAGATGACAAAGAAGAAACCCATTATACTAAATTAAAATTTAATACAATGGATATAATGCAAAGAAATCAACAGTCTGACTGGTTACAGAAATGGTGGGCCGACTACGGTGTTAATAGAATAGCAATGTAACCACTCTATCATGAAGGATACTACAGATTCCACTGTGATATTTGTTTTGAACATAACATCCCATACTATTTTCACATCGCATAAAAAGTCGTCAAAGAGATGACAGTAGGTGAATGGTCACCCTTTCATGATGACAATAAGACCCTAAGAGAATATATGACCAGCCATTATAAATGGCTGGTTTTAACTAAATTCAAGCATCAAATCATTTTAGGGAAACCTATGATTGTTTGGGGGATTTTCACCAAAGCATGGGATGAATTATTGTACAAAAAATGTAGATTCCCTGACATTACTATATTCTGATGGTTCTCATGGGCTTTACCAACAAAAGCATCCATTATTGTAATAATTTTGTCCAGTGACAAGGACTTGATTGTGGCCAAATTTTCTCGTGGGCTTTGCTGGACAAAAGCATCCACTTTGTAAATAATGTAGACAACATATTTTTTCATAGGATTTACTTTTCCGAACCAAGAATCTTTGTGTGGATGTCACCTCGGTGTCACCCAAAAGCAATGATTTTGTCCCTTTGTATGATGCCCTACAATAATGTTTGTCCCCTCTCATTTGTTGTAAATTGAGAGTAAGGTTCATTGTTGTTACATTCACATTCGGAGGGTCTTAGAGTCTTAGAGATCTGAGAAGCCTACATATCAGGGTTCTCAGCACTGGTAAGAACCTAAGGTGGCCAGATCTATTAGTAGTCTGAAGTCAGTCAAGTCTGTATATCAGTCGAGTCTATATATTCTGAGGTAGAGCCTATCTGTTGTGAGGAAGCCTTTAGTAATTCTTATTCCTCTGTGAAAAGAAAAAGTCCAATAAATGCAACAATAGTCTATCTCTGTGAGGAATACTCTCTGTGATTCGTAATCCGTAATCTATATCCATTTCTGAGAAATGGATATATATTAATATGAGAAGGCATTTTCCACACTTGAATACTTGTGCGCTTTTATAAATCGTCTGTCATGTAGTAGTTGTCTCATAATCTTCACTCGAAGTTCATTAGGGGTTCACCAAAGGTTTGAAGGGACGCTAGACTGTTGAAAGGCAAGGAAGCCATGTGTAAGGTCACAGAGCATGAAAGATCTGAGTAGGTTCGCACTAAGTTCACCAGAGGTCGATCAACGAAAACAAACAAAGAGACACAACAAGGCCAAGAGAGCACAGAGCGATAGTAGCATAGCGCGCGGAGTACACGACAATGTAGTAGCACTGTACCAAACTTTGTGGAAGCCCCTACTGAAAATTGGTAATATCAATAAAAGTCAAAGACAAACATACCTCTAACCAAGCATGTATATGTAATCTAAAGTGACCAACTTATGTGTTTTTGAGGTTTTAAAAGTTTTGAAGCTGATTGATATCGCTGTCTTTATATTTATATGTATATAGCTTTTCAAGATTTAACAATCTTGAATGCTACATCAATATCCCTCGAAAGGTATGTGGGCTATTATAACTGAGGTAATTTAGCTATTATAAATGAGTTAATTTAGCGTATGCTATAGCAGTATCCCTTAGAATCCCTTGAAGGTATGTGGGCTATTATAAATGAGGTAATTTAAGGTATGCTACACCAATATGAAGGAAGGCCTCAGAAGGTATGTGGGTTATTATAAATAAGGTAATTTATGTATGTTAAAATGACCAGAAGGTATGTGGGTTATTATAAATAAGGTAATTTATGTATGTTAAAATGACCAGGTCATGTATAATTCTCATGATAACGATGTTGGTTATTATAAATGAGGTAATTTATGTATGTTAAAATGATTAGCTGATGTATAATTCTCATGATAATGTTGTTTAATTTTTTAATACCAAATAAATGATTAGATTTTTTTAAAATATTTTAAATTTTTGAATTTTGAAATATTTTTATACATAATTATTTTAATGTGATTTAAAAATAATTATCAAATTGGTAAAAACAATAAGTTTATTTAAATTAAAATATTTATTTTTCATTAATTTAGACAGCAATTAATTCAAAGAATAATTCAAATGATTTATTTGAAAGGGTAGTTCAAAATGGTTTTGTTAAATATTTAATTTATTTTAAATTATTTTTTATATTAAAAATTTTAAATAATTTAATTTTAAGTTGAAATAAAAAAATGTAATGAATTTAGTATTGTAATAAATATTTTGAAAATAAGATTTTGAAAGTATTTTGAAATTTTTAATTTTTTATTATGAATAAATAACTAAATATTTGGAAAAAATATATAAATTATATAAAAAATAAATCTGGTTAAATCAATTTCACATTTTAATTAGATTTATAATGTAAAAACATCAAACCAATCATATATTCATAAACTGTACCTCAAAAGCAAGGCTTCACCTGAACTGACTCTGGCATACGTCTACATCTTTCAATTACACACATTAATATAATATAATATATATTATAATATATAATAGATATATAGGGAAGTTAGAAGAACCTCCAAAGGAATAAGAACTAAATCCTAATCAAAGGCTTGTGCTCAAATAATGAAGTGACTGCCTCCAAAAGTATATTTCTCTAGTATCTTCAACACTCCCCCTTAATGAAGAAAGGGTTCGCTAGTACTCCTAACACTTCCCTAAACAATTCAAATTTGATTCTACCGAGGGACTTGGTGAAAATATCCTCAGCATTGTCACATGTATTACAATATTCAATATGACTTTCTTTTGACTAAACTTTTTCCTTGACAAAATGAAACTGTGTATCTATGTGCTTTGTTCTTTTATGAAAAACTAGATTATTTGCAAGTTTAATAGAGCTCTGTTTGTTTCATTTGATAACTGTTGCGACCTTTTGTTCTTCTCGAGTAGCATGGAGAAGTTTCCTCAACCAAACTGCTTTGCAAGTTGCTGCACACATCGCTTGATACTAAGCTTCTGTTGAAGACATGGATATTGTGTTCTCTTTTTGCTTCTCCATGCAATGACAAAAGACCCAATGATGAATGCATAACTTGTTATGGATCGCCGATCATCTAGATTTCTGGCGCAGTCAAAGTCTGAAAAGCCTGTCAATCTAACATCAAATGAATCAATATAAATGATACCGAAGCCTAAGGTTCCTTGCAGATACATTAAGACGTCTTTCGTTGCAACCCAGTGACTCTCAAGAGGCTTTCACATGAATTGGATCAATACACTTACTGCATAAGCCAAATCTTGTCTAGGTGTAGTCAAGTAGATTATACTCCTAACCATCTATCTATAGAATATTGCATCTACCTCCTTAGAACCATCATCATTCTGAAGTTTGGTATTTTGTTGTACCAGCACTGCTACAGCTTTGCATTGATCCATTCTGAACTTTTCTAGTAAACTCCTGACATACTTACTCTGTGACAGAAAAGTATGGCCAGAAACCCTCCACACATCCATACCCAAACAATAGTGTAGCTCTCCAAGGTCTTTCATCTCAAAAACCTGTGACATCTTCTCTTTTATTTCTTTAATGAGTTCATTTGCATTTCCTATATTGATAAGATCATCCACATATAAAGAAATAAAGACAATTTCCCCCTCTTTGTCAAACACGGTAGACATATTGTGGTCATTGTTGCTTCTTTTATAACTATGTTGTAGGAAAAATGAATCAATTTTGTCATACCATGACCCGGGTGCCTGTTTTAGCCCATAAAATGCTTTCTTTAATCTACAGACTAAATATTATTCCCCCTATTTAAAAATGAAGATTTCACATCTAGCTGGTGTATCGTCCAATGATGTTTGTAGCTAAAGCAATTAACATTTTGATTGTGTTTGATTTAGCTAGACGGAGAAGGTTTCCTCACAGTCTATACCTTCTTTTTCCGAGTACCCCTTTGCAACCAGCCTACATTTATATTTATCTATACTTCCATCTGCTTTAAATTTAGGCTTGTATAGCTATTTACAACGTATGGGTTGTTTTCCTCTAGGTAATTCAACTAGATCCTAGGTTTTGTTTTTAAGTATTGATTCATATTCCTCTTCCATGGCTGCCCTCCATTCACTATGTTGACTAGATTCTTATAACTAGAGGGTTCAAACATTTAACATATTAGTTATAAAAGCATTCTCCCGATATCTTGTGGGAAATTGAGTTTTCCTACCTGATCTCCTGAGTGGTGGAGTGGCCTCAAATCTATTTTGATTTCCACTCTGCGAAGTGTTTTCAAACCTGATTTGATCACCACTTCTTCTTTCTCTTGATATTGTTTTTGCTCATTGGCCCTTGTTTCATCACCTTCTTCTAATTGTAAAGGAAAATTCCATTCTTTATCACTCTGAATAGGGTTCCCATCATCTATCTATTCATGGAATACCATGTCTTTTCTTGCAAACACCTGGTGAGTAGAAGGGTTAAACAACCTATAAGCCTTAAAATCACTACAATATCCAATAAAAGTACACTTAATGGCTTCTGAATATAACTTCTTCCTATCTTCTTTCAGAACATGAGCATAAGCCTTACATCGAAAGACTCTAAGATCACTTACTGCAGGCTTGAAGCGAAACAATGATTCAAAAGGAGTTGTATAATCCAAACACTTAGTAGGACTCCTATTCTTAATATAGAATGCAGTGTTTATAGCTTCTACCCAAAATCCATTGGTCAGATTCTTATATTTCAACATATTGTGGGCACACTCCATGACGATTCTGTTTTTGCTCTCCACAAACCCATTCTGCTAAGGAGTGCAAGGTGTTGTCAACTATTGTTGTATTCTATGTTCTTTGCAGTATTTGATGAAGTCACCCTTCTTAAATTATCCACCTTGGTCTGAGTGAAGAATTTGATGAAGTTCCCTATTTGCTTCTCAATCATACTTTTGAATTGGTTGAAGTATTCAAAAGCATGACTTTTTTGCCTGAGGAAATACACCCAAGTGAAATTTGTACATTCATCAAGAAAAATAAGAAAATAGTAAGCCCGTGCTAATGACCTTGTCTGCATTGGCCCACATAGATCAGTGTGTACAAGTTTAAGTATATCCCTCTGCTTCCTATTAACAATAGCAGGAAATTAATCTCTATGTTATTTACCAAGGGCACATGCTTCACAATCAACATGCATACTCTTCAAAACAGGAAGACCATGTGCCATACCTTTTTTCTAAAGAATTAATAGGTCACTGAAGTTTATATGCCAAAATATCTGATACCATATACTCTCTGTAGACATCGCTGATGATGCCAACACTTAATGTGACACACTTATGACATTCAGTTTATACAATCCCCCTACACATACACCTGTTGCAATGGACTTCACCCGATCTAGCAAGTCTTTAATTATAAAATAAGATTTAAAGAACTCTACCTTAAGATCGTGATCTGTTATTCTAGCAGAAATCAGGTTCTTTTTTTATCACGGGTACATACATAACATCATGAATATGCCTAATGTTTCCATCAGGTAGTACGACAGGGACATCACCATATCCCTTGATTTCATACCCTCTATCATCTCCAAGGTAAACCTTCGTACCGATTTTGGATGCTCTAAAAAATTTAAACCGTTTCCTCTTACATTACTTTTATTTATCTAATATTTTTTGGGAAAAAATACAATTTAAAATTAAAATTAATAATATTAACAATTATGAAACAAATAAATATTAAATAATACTAAGTACTTATAGTGATAATTTAAATGCCAAAATAATTATAAATACAAGAAACACTTATTTAATATTTTGGTTTAAATAAATCAATACCATATTCATGTTATTTGTGTTTTTTTGGGTGGTTTTAAAATATAATACCAACTCATCACTTTGTTTTAGTTTTTAGGGAGTGATATAAATTTTAATATTATTATTATCCAATTTTAAAGTTACGATCAAGCCACACTAAATTGGTGTATAAAACTTCTTATTTGTAAAATAAAATGTTCCTTAAAATAAAATTTGATTAGTACAAATAGCATACTCTACTCCAATAAATTTAAATTTTATTATTCACGATAAATAATTCTTTCAACCACCTAAAATACAGGTGTGAAAGCAGAAATATTATAAAAATGCTGATGAATCGTAAAAGATATCCATTTCCGGCGAAACCCCAGCAAACCTAAAAGTTCGGAGAGTGGATGCACTGGGATAATAATGGTCTACTGAGGGCACCATCTACGAAATTAAAATGGGTGAGATTTTCAAGCGGCGGAACCCTAAAGACCCTAAAAGTTCGGAGAGTGGATTCCTTTGGATAATAATGGGCTACTGTTAAGGCGTCATTTACCAAATTAAAATGAGTGAGCCGTTCAGCGTTCGGAGAAGTAAAATGAGTGGATTCCTTTGGATAATAATGGGCTACTGTTAAGGTATCATCTCCCAAATTAAAATGGGAGAGTACAAAGAAGGCATCCGTCTGAACAAGATAGGCGCATGTCTGCTCTCACCATCACTTTAGTTACAAAAATTTGGAAATTATTGCATAAATTTCTTCTTAGGAGTATTATTTTCGTTAAGGAATTCGAAGATCTTTTCCAATTACTAGTATCAAAATGATATATATCTAGAGGTATGCGTGTAGATTTATAATTTTGTTAAAAATAATGTTTTTGCAGTAGATAAAGATTTATATTATTTCGTTTACATTATTAAAATCGTTATTTTCGAAAAACACAATTTTAAAACTTGAAAATTTAGAATGATTTAATCATTATTAAATTAAAAATAAATTTTAAATCTACAAAAGTAAGGAGTTACTTATTCAATGGGATGATTAAGTATAATTTCTTATTTTTCACATTAAAATAAAAATGAAAGTAATTTCATTCAATTTTATTTGGCAAAAAACTTTTTATCATTTTTTTTCTAAGTGGTACGAGTCCATTTTTTCTTGAAAAATCATGATCTAGGAATTGAAGTTATCAAAATCATCTCCGGAATACACCTAGCTTGAACCACACAAGCACTTAACATGGCTGGACCCCTAGCTTGAACCACACAAGCACTTAACATGGTTGGACACCTAGCTTGAACCATACAAGCACTTAACATGGTTAAATTTTCTCATAAGAAATTTTGAAATAATTACCACACATGGCATAATTCATTAACACAACGCATCACCGTATATTCTACACTTCATGAGAAAACCATTTATCACTATTAAAAGCATTATATTATTATATTATTGAAAATACTAATAAAACATAATTATTATACTTTTTAAAATTTACATTATAGAATGCAAAAATAATTTATAAATTTATATATTTAAGGTTATTTCAAGATGTGTAATTAGTATTTTTTATATTAAAATGTATTAATGGAGAAAAAATTACGTATTCCATTCATTTTTATTCCCCACAAAACTTATATAAATGAATAGTAAAAAAATAATATAATAAATGACTAAATATTCGCAATAATGTAATATATTTTATTAAATGAATTCCCCACAAAACTTATATATATGAATGAATATTAAAAACTAATATAATAGGTGATTAAATATTCAAAATAATTTAATATATTATGTTTTAAATATAAGATATAAATGAATGCTATATTTGTAATGCATTTGAATTAGGCCACTATGGTATACATTCTATGTTGTGAGGACATTAAGATCAATGATTTTATTATTATTTCATGTCATGGTCATTCATGATATATATATTTTTATTATTATTTCAAATAATATTAAAAATACGATATTAATATGTTATTAATGATTTCAATGTTGTTATCATTTATATATTTTAAAAATTAAAACTAACAATTATAGTAAGTTGTTATTGAGAGACTCGGTTTGACTGTGTCACCACATAGGCTCTTGATTTGGCATTGATTCATGTTGGTTTTTGATTACCATTTATATCGAAATATGAATTTATCAATGATATATTGTCACATAATTAACGATGATTGCAAGCATAGGATACATGCTTGCAGAATGACTCACACATTGGAGGGGTGGGATGGTGCACATTGGAAGGGTGGGATGATATCCTTAATTCAAGTCATTAACACTTATATTAGGTTTCAAGGTTATGACTCACACATTGGAGGGGTGGGATGGTGCACACATTGGAGGGGTGGGGTGGTGTCCCTAATTCAAGCCATTAACACTTACATTAGGTTGCAAGGTGGTAAGGTTTTAGGCACCATTTCCCATGTTATGAGGGGTTGTCTACATATTTTTCCACTCACAAGATGACTATAGGTTGCAAGGTTTTAGGCACCATTTCTCATGTTTTGAGGGTTTGACTACATATTTGGCCACTCCAAAGATTTAATTAAGGGCACAATTAGGCACAATTAAGGAGATACCTTAATTCTTAGTCACCATTAATTTCACAACAAAGTGTGACCTTGGAGATGATACGTGTCTTACCAAAATGGATTATAAAACCCGAGAGCATCTAATCTCTCCTCCCCCATTCCAATGTTGTGAGGGTTTAATTACATATTTGGCCACTCACAAGATGACTTTAGGTTTCAAGGCCTTAAGCACCATTTGTCATGTTGTGAGGGTTTGAGTACATATTTGGCCACTCAAAAGATTTAATTAAGGGCACAATTTGGAACAATTAAGGTAGATATTCATAATTAAGGTAGATACCTTAATTCTTACTTGCCATTAATTTAATTCCACAACAAAGTGTGACCTTGGAGATGATATTTGCCTTACCAAAATGGATTATAAAACCCAAGGGAATCTAAGCTCTCCTCCCCCTAGCATAAGACAAAACCACCTTGTGAGGTTTGATCCTAGGTCACCTTGTTGAAGCTCATCCTCAACTAGTTGTGCTAATGGGACTTGAGATTTATAAATCAAATTTTGAAAAATATATAATGAAGTAATTTTAATTCATTTAAATATTCTAACTATCCTAAAACATGTAGAGAAAATATTTGAAATTTAAAAAGATGACAATAATATAGTATTAAAAAAGATATATTGTGCATGAAATAAAAATAAACAAATTAAAAAAATAAAAAATGTATATTTATGGGAGCCCTTCATGTGCAAAAAGAATAACAAAATATAATTAAATAAATTAGGTTAGAAATAAATAATATAGTAAAGGACGGTAGAAAAAAATATAAAAGAACAAAAGTCAATAAAATAAAAGAGGTTAGAAGACAGTAATAAGATAAAGGAGGCTATAAAATAATCCTAAACTACTAAACTTTTAGTTAGTTGGATAAATATTAGTAATTTATTTATACAATTGGTTTCTAAATTTTAATTATGTATCTGGTTTGGTTTTCTAGTGACAAATTAATATGAATGTTTACTTGTTTTTTCAATTTGTGTTTTCTCATGGGTAAATACAAATTTAACTTTAAAAAATTTATCAATTAAGTTTTATTCATTTAAATATTAATTTGTAATTCTATTATCCTTAATAACGGGTATTGTGTTGCTCACGGGGCTTTGGATTCACGGTGAATGGGTGTACTGTTAAGGCACTCCTTGTGATAGGTCACTAGTTCAAATCCCTTGTGGGTGCTTAGGAAGTATTATATAGAAAAAAAATTAATGAGTATTGTGTTCATTTAAAATAATTTATATTTCATATATTTATACACCATTCACATCCAAAAAAAATTAAAGAAATATTCTTATCTATTTTCTAATATTTTTATTTGTTTCTTTTTATTCAAGTTCATTTCCTATTGCTTTTTTTTAAACCATTCAATTTTTGAAATGTGATTTCTTATGTATATTTAATTTTATTTATGACTAGATCCTTCAATTATATTATTTAATTTGAAATAAATAATTTCTATCATAACATATTACTTTAAATTGCTAACAACAACTTTTTTTAATCAATTATATAACTTTGGAAGATATATATGTTTTCATTTTCTAGGAACACTAAGATTAAACAATAAGTTTCAAAGACATTGAAACAAATTTTATGTAACTTGTAGAAATTGATCTTAGATGGAGAAGATAATAATAATTCTTCCCCATCATCCAAGATAAACCCAAAAAAAGATAACAATAATTAATCTAAACGATTGTAAATCAACTTAAATTAAAATTTATTTTCAAAATAATTAGTTATTCAAAATGTACTACTCTCACGGTAAGATCGCTGATAGCAGGAAAATTTACTTTTCCTACCGCTTTAAATTTCTTGAGTTTTTACTGTCGGTACTCTACCAATAGTAGGTGCCCATATGCCTTACGATCATTAACTTCAACTGAATATCAATACAATTCACATTGCATTGTTCAATTCCACATAGAATTTACCATATGTTGGAAACAAAAAATTTCCAAGGATAACTTACAACTCATTGTTCAATATTGCTATAAGTGTTTTTTTTTTTGTCAGAACTAGATGTTTTTCAAAACAACTATTAGATATAATGTCCAAGGTATTCCCCATATTCTCACAAAACGACAACACAAAAACCTCATCCATAATTCCAAGACACATCCAATGTTAATTTTAATCCTCTGGAAATTTTCTTTGCCACACCTTGACACATGCATCCAGGAAACCAACTCCAATACCAACACCTTCTTCTTACAATATCATTTTAACACATGGGAAATTAATTTAGCTGTCATGGTCTCAACTCACACTCTATGATAACACCTTTAGTTGTAATACATAGAGAATTATCCAACATGTAAAAATTCTCCTACTACATAAATTGTCTCTAATCGCTAAATCGATTAGTACCATTAATTCATGACAGATTTTAAACTCAATCTATTATCGGTTTAAATATTCGCACAGAACTCAAACTCTTCTTAATTCCATATTACACACAGATGCTAGAATTTTTCATTTACAAATACACAGAGACAATCATGAGTATAAGGTTGATTTGAATCACTTTCATTAAAAAAATATTGTGCATTCAGATGCTCAGAAACATTGTTTCTCACTCTCTGTGGCTCGATTTCACATTGATTTGGCCATTCACTTTTCCTGTAGGTTTATAATGATTAATTATAAAGTTACAAGAAAAACAAAATTTTCTACATCCATAAATCACTCCCTGATTAATTCCATAAATATCTGATGATTCCTTCCCTAAATATCTCATGCTTTTCAGGCTAAATTAGTTATTTCCTTATGGAAAAATCCTCTCCTATTCATAGATTTTCTAAAACCATTCTATAATATTTAAAGAAACTAATAATATTTACAAAGGAAAATTGAGAATTAATTTTAAATGTTGAAGCCCATTTTGGAGCTTTATCTCCAAAAAGCCTTGATTTTTTAAAAAATGACTTGGAAGTTCAAATCTCCTACATCAAACTCCCATTGTAGAAAACTTATGAGCTCCTAGTCATAAGCCTTTGATGAACCAATCCTCTTAAATCCCAAACATTGAACTATAGTTGATCATCTGTTTTTTATACCCCTGTTTAAGTGCTTTTGTTGTTGTTACCTTCCAATTACCAGGCTTCCAAACTTTGTATTGCATCTTTCCATTAACCTTACTGATGCACTCTTGTTCATTCATTTTTCTCTTGCTACTAATTGCCTTTCCTACATCAATGTTCACTCTCTCTGGTATTTTCATTATAATTTTTTGCAGCCTCTCTATTTCAACATCCAATCTCGATTTTAGTTGAAAATCATTGTTGTCCTCTCTCAACCATTTCATAAGAATTTCATAATTCTTTTATTTCTCGTCCTCCATAGCATACACCATTCCACATATGTTTAAGACAATTGAATGTCTTCTTCCTTTTTGTCTCCCAACATAAATATTTTTTTCTTCTCAATGAAATGCGTTGTTGTTATTTCTCACCAACTATTGCATTTTATTTTCATGCATGCCACTATTGTATGGAAATCTCAGTTGTTCCTCAAAATCAGCTGAATTTGTAAACTCTGTGTTGCCAACCCTCATTACATGTATCTTTGTCTAGCAATTTCTCTTAAAATATCATCTCTTCCTCAAAGTATCTTAACATTTTCTTTGAATTTTGTACTTGATGTTCAATTTCATCTTGAAGACATAATGCAGATTCTATTTATTTAATAACATTTTCATGTTCATCAACACTTCCTACAACCTCATAATTAATTTTAAAATTAAAATTTACCTCTGGTTATTTAGATGTTGTAAGCATCCTTTCATTTCTAGGAACTTGTGAACATGTTTCATCTCTGACTGTAATCCCTTCTCTTGGCTCAGGTCCTCTCAATAACTTTCCCAAAAAATCTAATTCGTCTTCATGTTTCTTAAGCATTGCATCTAAATTCTTTTCTCTCTCTCTCCTATGATAGTCTCCACTAGTAAAAGTTTCCCTGTCATCTGTACCAATAGGTCCTTACAAGCACTTACCAGTAATTTCATTTATCAATTGTACATGATCTTTACTCTGATTGTCCTTAATAGAAAAATCTACTTCATATCCTTTGGTAGTGAAATTTTGACTCTGTCCTTCAGTTATGCTTTTACAAAGCATATTTCTATTAACTTCATCCATATTCACGATTGCTTCAAATTACAGTCTTTCTTCCTTTTCTGTGAAACATGCTAACGTACAAAAATCATTAGCTTTAAAATAATAAGGCTTTGTAGCCTTAGTTGATACCTTAGACATCAACTTCTCAAGATGATTTGAAGTTCACAAATAGTTCATGGGACTTACAGTAAGTATCTCATTCTCTTCATTGTCATCTTGAAGGATATCTCCTTTCCCTAGTGTAAGAATTTCATCCACAATTCCATTAATTAGAATTTATTCAGTATTTCCTTCATGAGGCTACTGTCCATCATCTACACCTATATGACATTCACTCATAAACATGTCATTAGTTTTAAAATAACGATATCCTTGAATCGCATAACCTCCTTCATCATCATCTTCGACAAGGATAGGTTCTTGTTTAAGTTAACAATAGTGAAATTTCATCTACACCGCCCTGGGTTTTCTCCTCATCCAAGCACACAACATGTGTTTTGGCTTCACATGAAACACAACTTAGTCCACTTGACTTTGTTCTATAGAATCAATATGCACCTTTGGCATTCCTCCCTTCCTGTAAGTGTTCTATTAGTACATTCAACTATACTTTTATCTCAGCAACTTCTCAATCAACTTCCTCTTGACTCATCCTTCCCTTTATGGAATTTTCTTTAGCATCTTATTTTCTTATATTATGGCTTCTATTTGAACCCATGACATGACTATTGTAATCATCTTCCTTCTTCCTTTTTGAAGTTTACCTTGCCCACTTGTAGACTTTCTTCAAGCCTTTGCAATAATGAGTTACTCCTTAACCTCTTGTAGTAACTCACCAAGCTATCTTTGAACCTAGCCTTTTGGTATTCTCAATTCTGTCCTCTAGAACTTCTTGAGCTTCTCTACTCCTTTTAGGCTTTTGTAGATATTCACTTCCAATGAGAACATCCAGATGGCCTCCTCCTTGCAACTTCAAATGGAAAATGCAAAGGTTCTTTGCTACAATTCTTCAAGAACTTCCTCTGTACTTGATTAGAATCCTTTTGTTGTGATCATCCTCATCATTGCTATCTCTAATCAACAATTTACATCGAAAAATAGTTGAAAAGATAGGATCAATTTAGCTCTTTGTTTGAGCTCATTCAAACATGCATATTGTTGTTGCAGTGTTCAATCCTTGTATTGGATCTATTGTTACAAACCTTCTACTATTGTTCCTCATCCAAAGAACATGTTGCTACTTCCTCACAAAGTAGACAATCCTTTGTATCATGTTGTAGCAGCTGCAACACCCTCCAAAATTTTGGCCTACATCCAATTTCATAGACTCCCTTGAATTTTTACTTGATGTTTGCAAGAATTCATGCTCACCCTGTGGCCTCGTGTGAGTCTTTGAACCCTTCTGGGTTGACCATTCAACAAACAATTTTTTGTATGTTTGTCACAATGTCACGCTTGCAGCCATGTTTTGGTCATGCAAAAGGTCCTCGCTTCATGTGTACATGTTGTATTCTCTATGTAAACATCCATAGCACTCACAATGAAGTTGTATGCACTGTCACACAATCGTCACCGTGGTCGTTCAATGATCTATCACGAGCATCATGCTTGTCACTCGCACTGTCGATCGGTCATGTTGAGTATATGTTGTATTCATGGTTTAAGGAACCTAGTCATTAAGTCATGTTGAGTGTGTGTTTGCAAGGTTGTGTATGCAGAAATTCACTTGCTCACACACTTAATAATTTTGTTGACGTTCTGACGACCATATCACCCTCTAACGGCCAGACCTCCACCCTCCATTTGACCCAACCAAGTTTCACCCAGAACATGTAGAAGTTTCCAACAAGCCATTTCAATATGTGATTCTTGCAAGATAATCAACCAACCCCAACTGCTCATCGACCAGAGAGTTTGACCGGTTTTGTCACCCTAGGACTCACTCCCCTAAAAAATTGTATAGAAGCTGCAGACCTTGCCCACTCTGCTAAATAAGAAAACTGCACAGACAGGTCATACATACACCACATGCCCATCCCTATCTCCCTCCAAAAATTACGCAATTTTTCTAGCCAGCCACCCAGTCAGTTGGTTGACTGCTCACCTAGAAAACTATGTAGATTTCATGAGAAAAACCCTCAGTTGCCTAGCATCCCGCTCAGCTTAGAAATTGCGCAGAGGTGCTCAGCAGGTTAGACTCCCATCAATTTCGTGGGTTTTCTGCAGCGACCCCGCAGTCCGCTATCAACTCCCTCCTGGAAGTGTGCAACGTTTGCCACAATGCCTCCCACAACTCGTTGCCAGCTTCCTCCAAGAATTGTGTAGTTTTTGTTGCCAAGTCTCCTGCAGCCCGTAGCTAGCTCCCTCTAGGAATTGGACATTTTTTGCTGCCAAGCCCCTCATAATCCCACACTGCTTCCCTCCAGAAATTGCATAGATCTTCCCTCAAGCTAAGCCAGATCCCGTAGACAATCATTGTTAATATGGATTGTCCATCTCAGTCTCCCAGTGACCTCTATGCAATTTTCATTAGAAGTGCTCAGAGCCCACATCCCAACTTGAAACTTGCCTTGCATAGTTTCATAGCCTTGTCATCTCTCACAGTCACCTCCATCTGAAAGCGAATGACCATGCATCATGGTAGACTAGGAGGTTTATGGATTTGATGTCGTCTTGCCATGACTAATTGCAGATACATGTACATGAATAAGACAGGACACGATGATTGATGGGATTAACAAGGAGGGTACATGCAAGGAGATGTGTTCATGAATGGATGAACGAAAGATACATATGAGGAGAATATTTCACGAATGGACGAATATGTCAAGCATTCCAAAGTACAAGCAAAGGAGCAATGTGCACATGCAACATCAATCGAACACCAATGACCATCGAAGACTCTCCACACCTTTCCATGCAGAGGTGAAGCTGTGATACACTAAGAGCTCATCCATCACTCAGGGAAACTGTAGCTCGACATGGACACCACCTACAATGTGGACATACCAGAACTATTGTGTCGAGTTGTGTCATGATTCATGTCAGCCACGTCACTACTATGGGCCATACTGTGTAAACTAATGTGATGTAACATGGATGTCCAAGAGACCCACATGCGATATGAAGAGTCATGTAAAGATGAGGAGTCAAATAAGTCAAACAGTCATGAGGGAAGTCGAATAGTCACAAGGGCTAGTTTTTCCCTTGGCTATAAATACCCTCTCATTTGTACATGCGAAGGGACATTTCACCTTGGCTCCTCCCACATAGCCTTGAGAGTCTATAATATTTCTTTGAGGAGCGAGTAGTGGCTCCAACACCCCGCCTACAGTGTTAGTGATGTATTTTGTACTGATGTGTCTTGGAATTTTCGCTTAATTCAGAAGCTTGATAACATGCGCAGGCACATTTTCACACATGTGTTGTAACTGTTTGTAAGATTAATGTTGAACACTTGTAATACATGTTGCTTTAACCTATGTTACACAATTGAACTCATTTAGTTTCTCTAATACATATGTTTATGAAAATGTGTTGTATAAGTTGTTAACTTTGTCCTACCCATGTTGGTTACCTCCCTGGACATGACACAAAATCATTCACGTAAACTTGTTATAATGACTATCACACTCCAGCAGACTGTTCCGCTGGGTGTTATATGTGCTATCTTCCGTTGTGTGGTGTGACTGTTGCATTCGTGTGGACTGCTCCTCCGGAAGTTGTGCATGTCATGTTGCGTTGTGTGTCTCTAAGAGTTAGGACTTCCTCTCTTTTGACTGGAGACTCACTTCACCCTCTCTCTCTGCAGAGAAAGAACCTTCACACAAGTAACACTAGCACTGACCAGGCATGTGAACCTTGTTTTTCATAGACAAAGCAGACCACTCTCATGCACTCACAAGCAAGAGATAAGGAAAACATTTAAGATAATAGCAATCATGCCATCGTATAGGATGGGACTCCTACACTAAACAGTGTGAGATCTAGTTGGGACTTCATACCAAGGAGATACTTGATGTTGGCAGTTCCAACACTGTCAACATATCCTCAAAGAACATCAATGCTCTTTTTCTTTCTCGAAGAGCTCAATCCATGCAAATATCATGTCCTTCTCAAAGCTTCACCTCTCATATTTCACCAAATATGATCATGTACATGTTTTGCAAGCTCTATCATTATCTAATCTTTCTATCAAGGGATTTCTAGCTTTGAAAACACTAGATAGCAAGAAAATTTACTTTTCCTATCACTTCAAATTTCTCTTAGTGTTGGTACTCTACCAATAGTAGATTCCCATATACCTTACGATAATTAACCTTTAACTGAATATCAATACGATTCACATCGTGTTCTTCAAATCCACATAGAATTTACCATATTCTAGACATACACAAATTTCTGTGGACAAATTCCAACTCATCTTTCAACGTTGATCTTGGTGTTTCTTTGGTTAGAATTGAATATTTTTCAATGAAACTATCATATTTAAAGTCCCAGCTACAAGTTATTCCATATATTCTTGCAAAACCCTAACATGGCAACCTCATCCATAATTCCAACACACATACGATGTTGAATTCATTTCTCTAGTAATTTACTTTGCCATGCCTTCAAACATGCATCCATTCCACCAATTCCAATGTTGACACATGCTTCTTAAAATACCTTTTTAACACACCGAGAATTAATTTAGCACTCATGGTATCAAGTCATATAGTCTATTATAGAACCTTCAATTGTAATACAAGGAGAAGCATCTAACATAAACAAAATTCTTCTACAACTCAAATTGTCTCTAATCTCTCGATGAATTGGTAACCATCAATTCATGTGACTCAATCTATTTTCAATTTCAATATTCACACATAACTAAAACTTTTCCTAATTCTAGATTACACACGAATGCTATAATTCTTCATTCACAAATACATATATACAATCATGAGCATAAGAGCATAAGGATGCTTTGAATCACTTTCATTCAACAAATCAAGTGAATACAAATATTGAGAATGATTGTTTCTCTTTATCCACTCTCTATGACTTTGATTTCACATTCATTTAGTCATTAGCTTTGTAAATATGCTTACAATGATTAAATACAAAGTTACAAGAAAAATATATTTTTCTACATCCATAGATCACTCTCTAATTTATTCCCTAAATCTCTTATGATTTATTCCATAAATCTCGCATGGTTTATCACCAAAAACTTTCATGATTTATTCCATAAATCTTTCGTGCTTTTGAAAATAAATTAGTTTTCCTCGATGGAAAAAATCTCTCATCCGCAAAGATTTTCTAAAATTATTCTATAGTAATTAAATAAGATAAAATATTTACAAACAAAGAGTTAGAATTATTTACAGAACATTTAAATTGAAAACGGAAAGTTACATAATGAAGCATCCAAGGCCTTAAATTCAAACTACAAGTATTATGCCGTTTTATAATGTTTTCTTTACCAAGGTCCACGTGTCAATATAATTTTCGAAAATTAAAAAGGTGTGTATGGACAGTTAATGAAACACGAATGCTTAGAAAAATGACGAATGCTTAGAAAAATGATGCAACCAAGGGAGCATCTGTGGGCATGTCTAGAACGATGCTTAGAAAAATGATACAACCAAGGGAGGATGTGTGGGCATGTCTAGAACGGTGTATGTCGAGCGATTGACGTTACTGTTCAAATGTCATGCACAGCAATTAACAGTACCGTTTTATTTCACATTATAAGAAGGTTCTGTTTAAAAAAGACGTGGCCAGTTTTCTCACAAAATTGTTGCCAATATCCGGCACATCAACTACAAATATCAAATTCATAGAAAAACCTAAAAACTAGTGTCAATATTGAAATTTAAAGTTTTATATTAAAATTCTTGAAACTTACCGTAACACACTTTCAATAAAATTACATTAATTTATAATATAAATTTCAATTTCAAATATAGTAATAATTCAAGCATCATCGTGACGACGCTTTTACTCAGCATCTGATGTAAAATCGACCCGAAACTCAACCACACAAAAAGCCAAAATGTCCCCCGTTAGACTGTGCCCTAAAACAGGTCAACACGGCGGTGTTTAAGGTAGATGTGGGAACCGCCGACAATAAATAGTTCTATCATGTGAAAGTTGAAAAGGTCCCAGGTCACTAGCTACGACTTTAGCCCAAAACCCTATTAGGTGTCAATGCTTCAAGACAGATTAGCCGTCAGAGGGATTTATCAAGTTGAAAAGGTCCCAGGTCACTAGCTACGACTTTAGCCCAAAACCCTATTACGTGTCAATGCTTCAAGACAGATTAGCCGTCAGAGGGATTTATCAGGGGCTTGTCATGTCTCTCTAAGCTGATAACCTGCAATTCATTTTACCGGACTAGGGGCCCAATAGAGAAAACCGAAATGAAGATTGAACTTCTGTAAAATTCCCCACTCTAACCGACCTAGGGTCGAGGTAGTTTCCTGTAACGAATGTGGGAACTGAGCGATCCGGTCTCTCAGTAGATTCCGTTCAAGACTTGATCATTCCAAGGATCTGTTGTGCATTATTTATGGCCTCTCCACAGTAGTTGGTGGACGTGTCCTTTATCTAATGGAAAATAAGACAGATCAATCAGTAGCCGGGCAGAAGAGATGGGGGACGGAGTAGCCGGGCAGAAGAGATGGGGGACGGAGAAGCAGACGATCACAGTCACAACGCGTTTCGCCAAAGAGGACGATATTACTGGACAGCACATTACTGCTTCATCCTGCCAAGGTGAATAGATAATAACCCGAATCCTGAATCTTACGTCAGCTACCGTGAAATTCCTGGCATAACTTCTGTATGTTTTGTGCTTGGATACGGTCAATAGAATTTTGTAAATCATGGGTATCTCCATTGGATCGTGAACTGGAAATTATGTAAAGTCAGAAAGAAATTCAGATGAAATCGAAAATCTTCGTAATATGTCAGTTATCGGAAGTAATCAAAGGAAGAGAGAAAAAACTAATTACAGAGGAAACAAAATAGGTTTATTTATGGTAGCCCCAAAAACCAAAGATAGACTGGAATCAGATCTATCTTTTGAATAATTTTCAAGAGAGGGAGAGGCGAAAAACTCAGTTTGTTTGCGCCTAAATTTACCGTCGGAAACATCCATATTATCCGCAGAAGAAAAGTATTGTGCAGCTCGGGGTTCCCAGATTTGTTTCTTGGGTGCGTTCCATAAATAATTTCCTTTTTAGATGGGGGGCGGAGGTGAGCTTCGTGATTTTATTTACCCTATCTAAATGATTATAGCTTAGCCGTCTCAATCTGTATAAATAGCTTTCTCTTAAATGTTATTGTAACCAAGGGTAGCATACATGAAACTGTGTAACCCTAAGTTACTAAAATGAAATGCCATCCCCCTTTTTCTAATTTCTGGTTTTAAGACATGGAGGCTTCTTTCTGAAGCAACATAACATGGATAAGGGTAGTAATAGAATAATATCGAGAACATAGATGCTTATAACTGGATTAAGGGTCTGGATGATCTTGAGGTTCTACGGATTCATATGAACTGATCCTTTCAAATATTTATTTTCACCATCTGCAACACTTCGCAGCGGACAATCAATTTGTTTAGAAAGTATCAGCACAAACATGAAAGCACAAGACACTCCTCCCGCTCTAAACCTAACTACCCTAACCTTATTCAGATCGCTTTCTGCGAGGGTTTTTCCGAAAAAGGTTTAAGAGGAAATAAGCGGTAACGAAATTCAAATGCTCCTTAAAACCTCCAAAGGAAATCAGTTAAACAGAAAGGAGTCGATTTACAGAACTTACATCCTTCTCGGTTAATATCTGTATAAGATGAAAGATTGTTGATGTTTTGTTGGTTTCATGCAGAAGTACCAAGCATCGTGACGCTACCTCAGCACCAGGGACGAATTGGACAAGCTGAGATGAACTTTAAGAGAAAGGAACTGAATCCACAGAATCCACCTCAAAAGAGACATTATAGAGGAGTAAGGCAAAGACCGTGGGGCAAATGGGCTGCAGAGATTCGAGATCCAAAGAAGGCAGCTCGAGTATGGCTGGGCACATTTGAGACTGCAGAAGATGCTGGTAGAGCATACGACGATGCTGCTTTAAAGTTTCGAGGGTCAAAGGCGAAATTGAACTTCCCCGAAAGAATCAACCTCCTGGACGAGGATCTTACAGGTATGCACATCCCAAAGCAAGAAACCCCAGAAATTGCCGACTTCGCTATTGAAGTTGCACGCGCAACATCCAGCTTATCTCTGCCAACCAATGGCGGTAATTTGTCGGCAGCGCCCGACGACCGCCGTAGTCTACACGTGGAAAGCGTAAATGGAGAAGCGTATTATGACAGACTCCACCAACTGATTCCGCGGCATTTCATCCCAGCTGATTCAACAACTTCGTCACAATTTTCAGATGTATATCGCTATGGCCAACAACTGCAAAATCTATTGTTTGACTGCCAGCAGGTTAATTCTAACCCTAGTTTCGTCACGCAGTATTCAGCTTATATAAGATCTCAGCAGCAACCAGAACTTTTAAACCAGCAGTTGGCTTCTACGGCGTCCATCGAAAACGAAACGGCCCTGGATTGTAATCGACAAGTGCAAATTACAAGCGGACCTAATTTAGCTTCATCGAATTACACAGGTGCAAGAGTATCCGTCTTTAATAACTATGTGCTGCAGCAGCAACAAGATATGTTTATTCATCAACAGCAAGTCCAATCAGTAAGCCCCAGCGGCTATGAGGACTTATATAGCTTTCGTGAAAGAATCATCGACCAGACATCCGGCAACTTGCTAACCTCTGCTCTGTCTCAGTCTGAATCATACGATAATTTGGATTACAATTCAGGAGTTCTTCCTGCACGTAATTTGAACGGCCCAGATCTTTGACTGAAGAGAAAGCTGATATGATAAGATGGGTTATCCACAGATCTGGTTTTCCATTACTACGTAGACGCTTTTTCTTTCAGGTATCAGCTACCAGGTGGAAGCTATTGATATATTTCCCCTAAATAATTTCTAGACATTTCCAGTAGCTTTTCGAATATCTGAAAATACTCTTGAATGTTAGGATTGTCCCAATCCATGCTGTGAATATTTAATTTAGATTATTCCTATACTTCGGGAAAAAATGGACAATCAAACTTTATATATATATGTTAAGTTAGTGAGAGAAAACTTAGATTTAAATAAACAGTATCACAATTTATCTTACATTGTTTCATTTTAACAACAGTAACAACAGTAACTCAGATCGTATTGTCATTCATATCACTGTGATTCTTTTAAGATACAATAGAATTCTATATACGTTAAAGAGAGAGAAAGAAAGAGAGGGGGAGGAGGGAGGGAGTGTATTTTCGTATCAAAATTTTAACTAATTTTTTATTTGTCTGCAAAATATATGTGATATTTTTTATTTGTTTTATTTCATTTATTTATTTTAATTTTTATAAAAAAGAGTTTAATTTTTAGATGGCTTAATAATTTAAGACAAAATCTTAATCTTAATCTGTATTATTTAAATTAATTTTTTATGACTATATCCAGTTATAAGTATGGCCCATCATTATTAGTATTATAACAAAACAGTATCTGCGTGATCTCAAGCATAAAAGTGCTTACCAAGTGATAAGTATCGCACATTATTATTATGAGAATATAAAAAATAAAGTAGAACATAACACATCTATGCAAAAATTTAACACTAAAAACAGTATCTACCTGATCTCATGCATGAAAGCTTTCGTACCCAGAGAGGAAGCCAACATGACATTCAAATTACAGTTATTATCATTAGAGCAGGATGCTTATTGAGAAGTTATTATGGTGATTTACTGCGTTTCATTCTGTTTTCCATATCATAGTTGCAAGAAGCAGCTACACCTGCAAAGCCATGCCTGAACCCAATATGATATCTGCGTTTGATAAATCTCTCTTTTCCGAGGAACAAGCAAACTGTTAAACTGTTTTGTTTTATAACTTTCATAAAAGAGTTAGAATTTTTATAAATATGGCGATAAATATCAGTCCAGTCCTGAAATGATCCAAAGGAGAGGCGTAATGAAGGTTAAATGAAAGATAATATTTTTGAAACAGAATGATTTTTGTGCTTTATGTTGTTGAACAAATAATTCTTCAACAACATATATATTCGTTATATAAAATATATAATTATCTGAAACAAAGTCATTGCCATTTCTATTTTGATAAATACTTCCCCACTTGTTTTGAGATAACGTGACACGAATGAGAAAATACTGCTGTGGGTGTGAGAAATGATCAAAATATTGATTATTCTTAAAAGCTACGCATTTCGTGTTCAGATAACCTGACACAAAGAACGGAATATAGTGGTAGGAGTGCAAATATTAATTAAACTTAAAAGCTGCTCGAATAACCACATTCCGTAAAAATTTAGCGGCGGAAGCCAAACAACCCAGAAAGTTCGGAGATTCGATGTGCTGGGATAATAATGTTATACCGTTTGAGCATCATCTACGAAATTAAACTGAGTGAGATGTCCAACCTTCGAGCAGTTGCAACGAAGGCCTCCGTGTGAACAAAGACAAAATCAACCAGCCGAACCCAAACAACCCTAAAAGTTCGGAAAGTGGATGCGCTGGGATAATAACGGTCCACTGTTAGGGCATCATATGGCAAATTAAAATGAGTGAGATGTTGAGCTTTCGATTGTCGAGTAAGTCATCTGGGAGAAGTTGATCATCATGCGGTGCAAGAAAGGCAGCCGTATGAACAAGAATTCAGTCCGTGGAGAATCTACCCTCATGTGTCCTCTCACCATTACTTTAGTTGCAAAAATTGGGAAGTGAGAGTAAGGAACCATAATTTTGGAAAATATCATTGTTGTCATTTTATAATTTTGTTAAAAATAAATTTTGCCAGTTTATAAAGGTTTATATTACTTAGTAATTCCATTCACTTTTATTCTCCACAAAACTTTTATTTATTAAATTAATAACAATATTAAAAATATATTAATAATAAAAAAATATATTCAAAATAAGTTAATATAATTGTATTTTAAAAATTATAAAATGTATTTTAATCTTTCTTTTGAAGCTAGACACTTTTAATTTTACTTAGGATTTTGAGATAGGCACTCTAATTTACAGTTTATACTTTGAGAATAAAGAAATTGATGATCATATTATTATATCATGTTATAGTGATTTATGATGTATTTTCCTTAATTATCATTTTAAATAATGGTGATATTATGGTATTAGTATGATATTAATGATTTCAATATTTTTAATTATGTATATATTATAAAGGTTAATTATTATAATAAGATGTTATGATATTAGTATGATATTTAATGATGTCAATATTTTTCATTATATATATATTATAAGATTAATTACTGTTGTAAGATGTTGTCCATATAATTGATTGAGTGTGTAAGATGTTGTCCATAATTGATTGAGTGTGGTAAGAGACTATGAGGTCGCATAAGTAACGTCTAGTTTGGTTATTTAGTATAATTATTATTCTAATTTTAATTAATTTTTAATAATATATTATTATAGAATATTAATGACACGTTAATGATTATATGTATAGGTTGTGTGTTTGTTGGATGAATTACACATAGGTGATGGGCTATCTAAAATGGTTTCGATTTTTATTAAAAATATTAGATGTTGTAGGGCTTGGGATGGTGTCTGTAATTCCACTCACTAACACTTAAATCGTCACTTAAATTAGAAAGTGTTGAAAACAATTTCTTTGAACTTAAATAATATTGTAATGTTTAAATTATAAATTTGACCACTCAAAAATATTAATGGAGAAAACACATTAAAATAAATACCTTAATTCTTAATCACCATAAATCTCACATCAAAGAGTGACCGTGATGAAAACTTTTCTCCTCCATCATCCCTCTTTTCCCTTCAATGAGTCCTAAATATTTGAAGTACAAGCGTTGTGGCGCCCTTGAAAGTATTTTAAGTATAAGCGTTGTGGGGCCCGTGAAAATATTTTAAGTATAAGCGTTGTGGCGCCCTTGAAAATTCATAACGAATTTTTTGGTAGGCACAATCGAGTTGATACGCTTGGTATTAGGAAATAAAATGTAATTGAAATTTATTTTAATATGTGCAATGGAGTTGATAATATTGGTAATACGAAACAGTAGGGTAACTGTATAATCGAGTTGCTACGATTGGTATTAGGAAACAAAAGCTACTGAAATTCAACTTTTCCCTTCAATTAGTCATAAACATTTGAAGTATAAGCATTGTGGTGCCCTTGAAAATTCATAAAGAATTTTTTGGTAGGCACAATCGAGTTGATAAGCTTGGTATTAGGAAACAAAATGTAATTGGAATTTATTTTAATAGGAGCGATGGAGTTGATACCCTTGGTATTACGAAACAAAAGGGTAACTGTACAATCGAGTTGCTACGATTGGTATTAGGAAACAAAAGCTACTGAAAATTCAATTTAATGAGTCTAAATTTAATTAAAAATAATATAATAAAAAAAGAAATTTGAAGTAAATAAAATTGGAAAACTTTACAGAAAAGTAATTATGAAATATATATAAAATTAATTAAAAAAAAAATCTAATAACTTATTATTAAATTCAATTAATATTATCTTTAAATATATAAGTATTGATATTAATATAAAGGAGCAATGTGCATGAAATAAAAATTAAAAATATAAAAGCCTAATATTATTAGAGCTTTCATATAAAGAAGATAGAATAAAATAATTAAATAATAAGATTAAGTAGAAAATAAAAAATACAAAAGGTTTAAAGAAAATAATAAAAAAAGAAGGTTTTAAAATAAATAATAATAAGGGAGATAAACTCTTAAATTATCATTTTTTTTTTCAAATTTTCATCCAAAAAAAAATTTTAATTAAAAACTTATCAATTAAATTTTATTCGTTTAAATATTAACTCACAGTGTTTTTATTTAACAATGAGGGGTGTCCATTTAAAATATTATGTGTTTCACACACTTATACACATTCACATCCCACATGTTTAAAGAATATTTTTCTCTACTTTTTAATATCTATATATATATATATATATATATATATATATATATTTCTTTAATTCAATTTCTTAATTATTGTTATTGCATCTTTTTTTAAATCATGAATCTTTTGAAATGTGATTGCTTATGTATATGCAATCTTATTTATGGCTGGCTTTTTAGATCCCTCTATTCTATTATTTAATTTGAAATGACTAGATTCTAACCTAACCTCTTACTTCAAATTGCTTATTTCAAATTTTTAAATCAATTAGATATGTTTAGAAAAATATAATTGTTTCTCTTTTTCACGACCATTAAAAGTAAACAATAAGGTTCCAAGCCATTGAAATGAAATTCATTTTGTTACTTGTAAGAATTGAGTTTAAGTGTAAAAAAACAGAATCATTCTTTCGAAACACGCAAGAGAAACCCAAAAAAAATAAACAAACATTTCTCTAAATTATTCAAAATAAACCTAAATTCAAAATTCATTTTAACTTGAAATCACTCTCACCCTATTTTTTTTACACAAATTTTGCAAAATGACAAAACAATGCCGCGTATACTTGCAACATCTCTTCATAATACCACATATGATTGGGAAGATGGAAATGCCACTATTGTCATTGGCAAAATCAATGCGATTTGCAGCTGTGTAAAATGATGAAAAACCCTAACATAAAGAGAACAAAACAGAACACTTAAATTGAAAAGTAAAAGTTACCGAATCAAGCATCCAAAGCCTTGAATTAAAAGAAAAGGTAATATTCTGTTTTATAATGTTTCTTTTGCCAAGGGCTAAGTGTCACAAATAAAATAAATGAATTAAACAAAAAGTAATATTCTGTTTTATAATGTTTCTTTTGCCAAGGGCTGTGCTACAAATAAAATAAATTAAAATTGAATATTAAAAAAGTGTCCATGGACGTTTAGAAAAACATTAGGGTTTAGAAAATTGATACAACTACAGGAGTACGTGTCCGCATGTCTAGAACGGTGCATTTCATTCAGAGCGATTGACATTACCATTCAAATGTCATTCACAGCGATTAACATCACCATTCTATTTCAGGTTTTCTCACAAAATTGCTTTCCAGTAACAGAATAGCAATTGCTAAAATGATATTTATAAAGAAACCTCAAAACTAGTGTCAATATTGAAATTTAAAGTTTTATATTAAAATTATTGAAATTTGGCTTTTCAAAAAAATAATAATATTATATAACATAAATTGCAATTTAAAATATAGAAATAAATTCGGCATAAGCGTGAAAACCCTTTTACTCAAGAACTGATGCAAAATTAACCAGAAACTCAACCACAGAAAACGCCAAAAAGTCCCCGGTTAGACTGTGATCTAAAACGCCGCAAGACGGCGGTGTTTAAGTTAGATGTGGGAACCCTGACAATAAATAGTTCTAACCTCTGAAAGTTGAAAAGGTCCCAGCTCAGTAACTTAGACTTCACCCGGAAACCTCAACTGTCGTGAATGCTTGGAGAAAGATTAGCCGTCTGAGCTCGGGATTTCCCAGGGGCTTGTCACGTATAGGCCGCAATTATTTTTACCAGATTAGCGGCCCAATAGAGAAAATTGAGATGAAGATTGACCTTATGTAGGATTTCCCCTATATCCGAGCTAGGGTCGAGGTAATTTACAATAACGAATGCGGGGAATGAGGGATCCGATCTCAGTCGATTCTTTTCCGGCGTTGATTATTCCAAGGATCTGTTGTCCATTATTTATAGCCTTCTCGGCGTAAACGGTGGACGTGTCCTTTATCCAATGGAGAACAAGCCCGATCAATCCGAAGGCGGGCAGAAGAGACGGAGAACTGCGCAGCAGACCATCACATTCATAACGCATGGCGTCAAAGAGAGCGATATTACTGGTCAGCACATTACAGCTTCATCCGGCCAAGGTGAATTGATGGTACCCTCAATCTTATGCCAATGGCTGTGAAGTTTTGGCATAGCTTCTGTAAGTTTTCTGGTTAGATACAGTTAGTATAATTTGTAAATCTCGTGTATCTCGATTAGATCGTGCACTGGAAATGACATAAAGTCTGGAAGAAATTCAGATAAAATCTAAAATCTTTGTAATATGTCTGTTATCAAAAGGAATCAAAGGAAGAGAGACAAAATCAACAACAGATGAATGAAAATAGGTTTGTGATAGCACCAAATAGCAAACATATACTAGAATCAAATCGGCTTCTGTTAACTAATTTTCCAGAGAGGGAAATGGGCGAAAAAACTCATTCTGTTTGCGCCTTAAAAGTTGTATATTTAGGTTTGAAAACATCTATTTTATCCGCAGAAGCCAGAAATTGTGAAGCTCTGGGTTAGCAGAGTGGTTTTTGTGTTCGTTCTACTGATAATATATATTTTTTTGATGCAGAGGAGGAGGTGAGCTGTCACTTTATAGCTTAATTTGCTCAATCTTTACTAAATGGCCTTTTCTTAAATGTTATTGTAACCGAGGGCAGCAGATGACCTTTTCTTAAATGTTATTGTAACCAAGAGTAGTAGAGTTGCAACTGTTTAACTTAGGCATATTTATCTGGATTGCTGATTCCTCAAATATTTTGCAATCAATAGACATGGTCTCACTAATTCACCAAATATTTATCTAAATTGATGATTCTTCAAATATTCTGCAATCAAATAGACGTGGTCCCGCTGATTCACCAAATATTCAGCAATCAGACGTCTGATTGCCCAATATTCAGCAAACCATCAATAAAAATAAGCTCAGAGATCTAACCCTAAGTTACTGCTGATTCTCCAAATATTGCCCAATATTCAGCAAACCATCAATAAAAATAAGCTCAGAGATCTAACCCTAAGTTACTGCTGATTCTCCAAATATTCGGCAATCAGACGTCTGATTGCCCAACATTCAGCAAACCATCTATAGAGATAAGCTGAGAGATCTAGCCCTAAGTTACTTAAATGAAATGGCATCCCTTCTTTGTCAATACAAGCAAGTAAGATAGACGTATTCTATTCTACTTTCTGGTTTTACGACATGGAGGCCTTTATCAACATGAATGGATAAGAGTCTTAATTGAATAATATCGAGAACTTAGATGATTATTAATGGATTAAGGGTTTCGATGATCTTAACGTTCTACGGATTCATGTGAACTGATGCTTCCGAATATTTCTTGATGGGTCAGTTTTTCTAATTATACGACCATCTCCAACCCTTCTCGTCGTACTAAAAATTTGCTTACAAAGTATCAGGACAAACATGAAAACACAAGCCCCTCCCACTCTAAACCTTGCAGACATGAGCTTATTCATATCGCTTTCTGGGAGCGTTTTTCGAAGAACTGTTTGAGTGGAAATAAGCTGTAATTGAAATTCAAATGCGTTGGAAAGCAGAGGAAAGGCACAAAATAATATAAATATTATATATATATCGTAGTTTTTTAGTTAATCACATTGAACCACGAAAAGGAATTTAATTTTTTTTTTTTACTAATCACTCACCCAAAATAATTCAACATAGAAATAAATTCAACTTTGTCCAAAATATAAATTAACTCAACTTGACTCAATTTTAATCAACTCTTTCATTTTAAATAACTCTCCATGGGGAGTAACTATCTCTCATTTTAAATAGCTCTCCAGGGTGGAGTAACCATGTTTAAAAGAATGCAGATTAAAACTTTTAAAGAAAATTAGTTTTCATTGAAAACAGAAAGGAGTCACTTTCCAGAACTTACATCCTTCTGGGGTAATGTGTTTGTAAGATGAAAGATTGGTGATGATGTGTTGGTGTCATGCAGGAGGGCCAAGCATCGTCACGCTACCTCAACACCAACAACGTAATCGAGAAAATAAGACGAACCTTAAGAGAAAGTAACTGAATCCCCGGAATCCCCCTCCAAAAAGACATTACAGAGGAGTAAGGCAGAGGCCGTGGGGAAAATGTGATGGGTATTTTTCATTTCCATGGGAAAATACCAAAAACCATCAAAATTAAAACACAGAGGCAATGCTCGTTTCCCTTCACTCCAGGATCTTTACCCTTAAAAAATTCACTGACAGAGTAATGCTCACCAAAAAAAGACTCTATTCATTAAAATAAAATCACTGAATATACCATCTATCCTCTTTACTGAGAGGATTTACAAAAACAACATTTAACAAACTCTGTTTTCACCTGAAGAATTACAGAGACATATTCATCCTCTTTCACTGAGAGGGATTCACCAAGACATTTACAAAACTTACTCTGCTCCTATGAAATTTTACACACTGTGTAAATATTTCATTTACATTCACTGCTGTGTGAAAAACAAAACTTACAGGGAGTTACAGATTTACCTTTTCACCTGTGTGAAACAACTCATGGATTTGGACAAAACAATCCACTGGTTTTCTTCTTCCTTCTCCTGCACTGTTGTGCAATCTTACATTACAAAACAAAATTTACTCTGCTGGATGAAAATCACTTTTACATTACAGACCACAAATACTCATGCACCTTTATGCATTCCCTGCAATACAAAATGTAACTCTCTGGTTTTTCACGGGTTCTGCAGACCCTCAGTTTTACTTGCTGCCCCTTGCTAAAAAAAAACTACACACGCATTTTTCATATATCGCGGACCCCTGTCTTCTCCCCTTTTTTTTCATATGCCAAAAAAAAAATACATTGCAGGCAGCTTCATTTTTTTTTAATCACCGCGGGTTTTGTTGTTTTTACATACAAAAAGATTGGTCAACGTGATATTAAATAAATATAAAAAAACTTACCATATGTTTCGGCCCATACACCATAATAACTTCGCCGTAGAATATTTACGACCCTACCAAAAACTATGTCAGACGTTTAAACATAAGGTATGGAGAATATTAATTTTCGACGGGCCCGCGTACATTGGACAGGTTTAAACTGCACTGTCCTTTCCCGGAGATCAAACGGCGGACAGAGAAGCACCACGATCGGACGGGTATCGGGAGAGGTAAGTTGGGTGCTCGATACCTTCCGACGGATTGGACAGGCTGATGTCAGGCCAGCATCAGCGCTTGAACACCTGTCAGCTCCCAATTGCATCGGAGCTCGATGCACGGAAACCACTTTGCGTTGTGAGGTGGTGCGATATGAGACCGGCGGTTTTGTGGTTTGCATCGGTGGTTTCGGGGTGGCCGTTGACTGCTGACCGGGCGCCTTACCTGCTGCTGGCCTCCTGCGCACAGTGAATTGCCGACCACGTTGCCCACGTCCGTCGCTGCCCTGCAACCTGCAGTTGGAATTAACATTCCAACACTCCCCTTTAATTTCAACTGCTGGGCATTCGGTCTTACCCAAACACTTCCTCAACTCCTTGACATGCTGCTGTTGCAAAAGAGTCTTCCTCTTAACGGAGGGATTCACTACTGTCTATGCTGAAAAGCATCTTCCTCTTCATAGAGGGATTTTCCAACACTGCTTCACATGCAGTTCCACAAACAACAAAATAGTCTTCCTCTTAATAGAGGGATTAACCTGAAACTGTGCTTAAGAGCACCTTCCTCATGATAGAGGGATCCACCATAACAATGTGCTG
>APFE031165442.1:21746-69723 GCA_000404065.3 Pinus taeda | reverse complement strand
CTTAGGCTAGCTATTGAGTACAAAGGGTTTTGTTTTTTGGTGAGGAGAGAATGGTCTTAAGCAGGGAGGCATGCGAAGCGCGAAAGGTTTAGAACATTGGGCATGGAGTCAAGGATGTGGACTGAAGAATGTGTTTTCTTTGGCAAAGCGGAATACAGAGCAGGATAGCTACACATGGACCAATATTGAAGCTTGAAATGAGATGAGATGGAGGTCAGGGAATGAAAGACAGCTAAGTAATTTTCATTCGTGCTGACAGAGGGAACGGGAATGAATATCCTATAGGAGCAGTTACTTGAATTCCTACAACAATATTCATACACGGAGGAAACTAGTGCAAATATGAGCCTAAGAGGAATTCATATTATAGGCTAGTTTAGAAGACAAACATAGAGAAACAACGAGAATTGAGCACAGAGTGTTGTTAAACAAATTCTGAGCTAGTCTTCTTTCTGTTGTCTAGATCATGACACAAAGGTGATATAAGCATATTAAAACTGAAAACAGAGCCAAGAAAGAGAAGAGGAAACTTATTGGTCCATGAGGAAACACGAGAATTCTGTAGTCTCAGTCTTCAGCCATCAACACACATGTAGACAGTTCAAACACGGTTATTCCAGCAAGCTCTGTTCATTGAGTTTCTTCCAGCGTATACAGCAAGCCTCAACTGAGTTCAATGATCAAAAACATCTCCTCTCTTTGAACAGTACATAGGGAGGTTTTTATAGAAAAGATTTACAGACTTAGATCTGTGGATCAGATCTCAAGGAAAATATCTCAAAATATCTATCAAACCGATCTAGACAGATCTGAAGTAAATCAGTGTCTGCTGCTAAAATAAATGCATGAAAGACTATATGGGCTGAGCTGGGGCAGCTGGCATCTTGGAGTAAATATCTGAGGCTGCGCATGAGGCAGCAGTCTCAAAAATGGATTAAATAGTGTCATTTGAGCCATGCGCTGGCCTCATATTCATTACTTCGTATTTGGCCTGCAGCACCGCCCTAAAATGTGGCTCGCTTTAACTATGTTCTGGTGAGTTTTAAAGGTTTAGAGCCGCCTCTTTGACTTTGTTTTTAATCTCTTTATGGCAAATAGCTGCTGTGGCACTTTCTGCAGGCTTCTGGAGGTTTCGGCGCTTTGGCTGCTCGAAATATTTATCAATGGATCAATAGTAAAGGAGGACTGCGTACTGGTAGGATGCTGAGAGATATTCAATTTCTTTGCCGCATATTCTAAATCATCATCGCCGTTATCATCGTTATAAGGATGATTGTCAGCCCTGTCCTAGATCATTGCTGCGCCAAATCACCATCACTCCTCCCTAGTTCTGTTATAACCCGTTCGATGATTGCCGGGGTCCTTTGCTCCCCCGCAAGCCTTTTTTATCCGCTGAAAAGGAAGAGCGAAACCAAGAAAAATTGAGGTAAGGCGGGCCAGCAATCCGTGAGGTGAGAGGTAAGACCATTGAAAACCCAGCCAATGACCAATTTATAAGTTGATGGAATGCCAAAAGTTCCCGTCTTTCAGCTCTGTGAGCAGTGGATATCCGCACCATTCCAGATGATAGCATCACCAAAGATACTTGTAAATAAAATAGCTTCCATGATCCATCCATTCTGTGTTTCAACCCAGATACAATAAAGCGCCAAGCATCTTGTCTAGGAAGCGTACAATCAAACAACCGAGCAGCTGATGCAATTAAACCACAACAATGCTACTTCCAACAACAAGTTGGGTATTATCAGGGATCTGAGCAGGCATTAAAGTGAATCCTGATAAAAACCGGCAAGATGCCCATAAAAGTTGGCACCATGGAAAGCTCAGGAATATTGCATGAAATAACTACTGCACCAACAATTCCCGCAATCAAAAATACCCCTGTATATACTTTTCTTTCAAAAAAACTTGTGACCAGAAGCTCCAGAATAAGAAAGGATATAAAACATGTTGCCAAAAGTTTTACGATGGACATTTAGCAATTTTTTAAAAGCTCTCCACATTGCATGTATAAACCTTGTATCACTAAAGATCTCTGTCCAAAGAAATAATGCCAGTGCAAGATAAATGTGATAAAGAGGAGGAGAATGCTCTATCAGCAAGATATTGGAAACCCTGGTGTAATTTAGGCTGATTACCACTTGAATCGACGACTGGGAAAGAAGCTTCTGGAACAACATGAGCTACCTGGAATAGCAAAGCTAACGTCCATCCAAGGATAAGCTGCGAAACTATATAGAGAACTGCACAGAGATACACATTGTGATGGCTGGAAAATGAGGGAAGTACAAACATGTATATGGTGTACAGTATCTTGCCTCCAATAAATACTCCAATCAGTTGTCATCTTGGGTATCTTCACTGGGCCAATATATCCAGTTATGAAGGCTACAAAATCATCCACCAATACAGCTTTCAGTCCTAGTAAACCATAAAGCGCTCCTAAGTAAAAATGTTGAAAAGAGTGATAATCTTTAATTGGTTGCTTGTATGTCACTCTGCGTACACCTGGATCTTTCACTCTAATGTCAGGGTCATAATTCTCCACATTCGTAAATGAATGATGTCCAACAACATGTTGCTGCCTCCACATGAAACTGCTTGCACCCACCAAATCCAAAACACTGCCCATCAAGTAACCAAGCCAATTCACATTTGAATATGCCCCATGGTTAGCATCATGCGTGATTGATATGCAGATTTGTGCTTATGCCTTTCAAAATATGCCTCCACACGTTCCTTGAGCGTCATGTAAAATAGTTCATTCCCTGCTTCACAGTATTGAATACTAGAACATCTTAAACTATCATCTGTATCCTCTTCAACCTCCCCTATACAATAACGCCCAAGCATCTTCCTTACATAAAGTGGATGGTAGGATTCAAAGATCTGAGTAGAGTCCTTTCCAGCTTTAAGTAAAATCAGGCTTCCGCCAGGATGACGAGGAACCCAGCTAGTAACATCGTAAACCTTGCCCCATATTATGAGCCAGAGGTTCCCATTAATAGACCCCCAAAAATGCGCACTTGTTTATTTCTGACAGCATTAGCCCCAGCCTTCCACCTTGTTGAAAATATATAATTCCAACTGCCCGCGCGGATCAGCAGTCAACAGGAACTGAAAACCGCTGCAGGAAATCTAAACTGCTCGGTATCATATCGCACCACCCTTCAGCGCAAAGTAGTTTCCGTGCAACGAGCTCCGATGCAATCTGGAGCTGACAACTGTCCAGCGGTGATGCTGGCCTGACATCAGCAAGTCACATCCATCGGAAGGTAACTTCCGGTCTTCTTACCCTATCCGATATCCATCCGATCATGTTGCCTCTCTCTCCGCCGTTTGATTTTCTGGAAAGCACTCCGCCGTTTAAACCTTGTCTGTGGCCGATGAAGTATATCAATCCTTGGCATTCCACGACCACGACCACGAGGATTTCCACGACCACCATCACGGCCTCGTCTTCCAGAGAATCTACCGCCTCCATCTCCAAAGCCTCTGCCACCTCTTCTCCCACTGCCATCACGCCCACCACTTCTTCCACAGGGAAGCAGCATCTCCACATTGGCACGAATCCTCTTGAATGCCTGAGAGATTTTTGAGATGGATGGTGAAATCCTTAAGAGGAGCTCCACTTATCCCTCTTCCCAAAGCTTTGACATACGCTTCCTTGAGCATCCAGAGTTGTACAATTTCTGTAGTTGCCTCTCAGGATCAGGGATCCCCTCTAACCATGCAATCTCTCTCTGGCTTCCCAAATGTATTCTTCCTCAACTTCGTGATAAAAGAGTCCTCCAGCATCTCTTCATTCCCCACCCATATAGTTTTATCAGAAGTAAAATTTCAGGCCCATAAAACATTTCTTCTTTATTTGTAAGTGAAACAGGGCTCGTAGGACTGCTAATAACTTGATCGGATTGAGTCACTGAAATATGCTGAGGAGAATCACTATACCGTATCATGCGATAACCAACACAATCATCACTATCCTCTGACATTGGAGAATACTGTGCAGCCAGCTCCTCCCTGCAGATGTATGGAATTTGAACAAGAATCCTTGGCTGTTTGCCTTTCATGCGATGATAGCCTATGCTTTTGACAAATTGCCTGCCATCAATCACAAAGAAACACCATGCATTAAAGGAAGTCCCATTTTACTATGTCTTCGATTTCGACTCAGTTCATCTTTTAATCGAAACCCTCACAAACCAGTTTAGAAACCTGCACAGCATAAAGGGAATCCAGATTTGATTTTCCATGCATCAAAAGCAGCTCAACTGAACACTGAACACCAAACTTTGAGAAGTAGATCAGACTTCTGTTGTGACTCTGAATTGCATTGTACACTGGTCATTCTTAAAATCTGTAGCCGGGAGTAAGCACTTTAAATTTAATACCAAGAACATAATTGCCCATAACTGGTGGTGCTTGAGACAGATTATAATATATAGCTCAGTTATTGAATATAAAGGAACGTTCCATTAATTCTGTCGAGGAAATACAGACAAATAATGAAAGAATGCTGCCAAATGACATCAGACAACGCTCTCATCCATTTGGCCACCAAAATCCCCACTCCAGGACAACATGCAGGCTGATGACCTACTCTAGGTGGCATTGTAATTGAACTTTTAAAAATATTTTCTCTCTGTCTGGGCATGGTTCATATATAATATATGCTTCCCTGGCCACAATTGATTGATCTGTTCTACACCTTTTCACACTTTTCTCTCACATTGCAACCGCTTGAATGGATGTGTTCAGATCCATAATTATAAATCCTTTGCATTAGATGCCACGTCTCCAGTTGTGTTCTTTGAATTCATGTTAGTATAGCAGCTATCTTCATTTGTACATGATATCCCAGTAATCTTGCCCTCTTGTTGCAAGGATGTTGACAATTCAGCAATGGAAACAGAACTATTCAGTGTGCACTCATCAAGGAGTAAACTTCGTACTCTGCCTGAGCTTCTGATGGTTTGGGCAGAAAAGATTTCATTTGTGGTTGAACCAAACGAATATTCATCATGCTCCGTTAAAGATTTGACAAAAGGAGAAGACTGGTCCTCAGACTCTTCAATATGATGCATTCCTTGCTCAGAAATATTATCCACAGACATTTCAAATGAAGGCATAACTGGTGGGTGTGCCCGCATTTTCCATAGTAGCAAATTTCAAATATGGAACATTGCTGGAAGCAAAGCATGACATATTTGGCATGTAAATATGTCGATCACGAAAGGTGAATACCTGCTATGAGCAGGAGGCTAACAGTTTCGGCACTTCAAAGTCTTGATTAAGAATCAAACCAAAAAGAAGATCAAGATCTCAAGGATTGATAATGGGACTAAATATGAATCCAATGAGTTTCATAACTTTTGCAAAGAGGCTGGCATTAAGAGGGAGACTACTACACCATACACTCCTGAATAGAATGGCGTGGTGGAAAGGAAGAATCATACAATTGTGGAAGTTGTCTATGATATGCTCCATGATCAAAGACTTCCGAAGTTTCTATGGTCTGAAGCTACAAATATTGTCGTATATGTACAAAACCGATGCCCTCATCAAGCATTGGGTTCCAAGACTCGCGAAGAAATGTTCACCAGTAAGACACATAACGTACCTCATTTTAGAATTTTTGGAAGCCCTGTATATTTTCATGTGCCTAAATAAAAAAAGGAATAAATTGAGTGCATCTGGAAAGAAAGGAATCGTCATGGGCTATAGCGAAAACACTAAGGGCTATAGAATCTATGTATCTAGTCAAAGGGAAGTTGAGATTAGTCATGATGGCACCTTTGACAAAGATATGGCTCTTAGGAAGGTAGACAATCTTCCTACTTTAAGGGGATCTAAAGAAGTTGACACCAGAGAACCAAAGGAAAAAGAAGATGAGACGATGCCCGATGTGGAAGAACCTATGGATCCTATTGATCCTTCTCCGTAAGAGCCGTCCTCTTCTAGGAAAAGGCCTTCATGGCTTAGGGGGACACTTGATGATGTTGAAGGACACATTTCACCCCGAGGAACCTTCCGTGAAAGTAAGAAGCCGAGCAGGTATCAGGGATACCTGACCATCATGAGCACGATCATCCAAAATGAGCCTTCTTCATTCACAGATGTCGTCAAGAATCAAGTATGGAAGGATTCTATGACCGAGGAATATGAGTCCATTATGAAAAACGATGTTTGGGATGTGGTCCCCAAACCCCAAGACAAAGCAGTTGTCACTTCAAAATGGCTTTACAAGATAAAGCATGCAGTTGATGGAAGTGCAGAAAAGTATAAGGCTCGTTTTGTCACTCGTGGCTTCTCCCAAAAGGAAGGTATAGACTATGATGAGATATTTGCACCTGTTGCCTGATATACCACCATCCGCTCGATCATAGCCCTTGCTGCTTCACAAGGATGGAACCTACATCAGATGGGTGTCAAGACTACATTCTTACATGGTTCGATCAAAGAGGAGGTCTATGTGGATCAACCCGAAGGATTTGAGATCTATGAAGAATGCCCTCTATGGGCTAAAGCAAGCACCCTGAGCATGGTATGAGAGGATCGATAGCTACTTGATGAAGTTGGGATTCACAAGGAGTGAAGCCAACCCTAACATTTACTTAAGGTTATAGATGACAAGCCTCTCATACTGGTGCTAACCTCTTTCTAACATGTGCAGACCCTCTCATTCACAAATGTAATAGGGAGTTGGCTTCTGAGTTCGAGATGAAAGATCTAGGACTTATGTACTATTTCCTAGGACTGGAAGTCTGGCAGAAACCATGGGAGATTTTCCTATCTCAAGGAAAATATGTGGTGAAGATATTGGAGAGATTAGGCATGGTGGACAGCAAACCTGTAACTACCTCGATGGAGCTTGACTTCAAGAAGTTAAGCGGTAGTGTTGCCGAGCCTATTTTACGAAATGCTACCAAGTATCGTCAACTCGTCGGAGCATTAATGTTCTTGGTGAACTCCCATCCGTATATACGCTTTGTAGTCAACACATTGAGTCAACATATGGTTGAACCTCACCACTCACATTGGATTGGTGCCAAGAATATGTTGAGATATCTTCGTGGCACAATCACTCATGGGTTGAGATACACTGTCGGAGATGTGAGACTACTTGGGTATACTGATGTTGATTAGGTAGGAAGTGTGGTGGACCGAAAGAGCACTTCCGGGTGTTGTTTCTCTTTGGGATCTGCCTCGATATCTTGGATAAGCAGGAAGCAGAAGTTGGTGGCTTTGAGCACCGCCGAGGTAGACTACATCACTGCTAGCATGGCCTCTTGTGAGGCAGTCTGGTTGTGAAAGCTCTTCAGTGAGCTGTTTGGATTTACATTGGATACCATCGTGATTCTGTGTGACAACCATAGTAGGATCCATTTATCAGATAATTCGTATTTCATGATCGCTCCAAGCATATCGATATCAAGTACCACTATATTTGAGATATGGCACAGCGAGGAGCAATAAGGCTCCAACATATCGGTACAAATGAACAGGTCGCTGACATTTTGACAAAGCCCCTAGGAAAGGTCAATTTCATGACTTTTAGAGAACAACTTGGTGTCTTTTAGAGACCCTTTTATGAGGGTTGAGTATGATGCATTGAACTCTCGGAGCTCCTGGGGGGCACAGGGTACTTTTTTGGAGTGACATGTGACCACAGGGCGACTCACCATCCCGTGGTGGTGCACTATGTATAGGGTAAAGGTTCAACCTTCCCATGTGACACCCCGTGGCGACTGTGGAACAAGATGATTAGTTCTCCTTTGGGCCAGGATGATTTGTTCTCCATGGCGACTGTGGAGCAGGACGATTAGTTCTCCTGTAGGCCAAGATGATTAGTTCTCCATGAAATCCACTGGACAGGATGATTTGTTCTCCTGTGGACAAGATGATTAGTTCTCCTATTGAGGCATCCTACCCATGCAGTCTGGGACTCATGGGAAGTACCTCTCATATGATCAACGAGCAGGGAAATGAGGATAGGGACCATAGTATTACTATCGATGGATGCATTGTTGTATCTATTGTACTTCCTATGCTAGGATGACCTCCATTGATCTGGGATCAATGATACTGATCTGGGATCAGTGAGAGTTGTTCACACTCTGAGACTGACTTCGACTTAGTGGAGGATGGTATGATACATTCTCGATCATTTCTTATTCTTTATAGTTCGAGCAGAGCAAAGTAGAGCAGAGAAGAGTGGGGTCAAGTTGTACAGGACAATGCATTTGATGGATGGATAGCAGCAACGGTCTAATGGATTGCAGATGAAGTTATCCCTAGTTGAGAGGGAGTGTTAAAATTCGAAACTAGGGCCAAACTCCATGTGGATCACCTTATTTATGCTTCTGATATTTTTCCTAGATTCTTCTCATTGAGAGGTGTAGGATTGATCTAAAGATAATCTGATTTTGATAAGTATTTATGGAGATATGAATTTATTTTGATTATGGACAAATTGTCAAGGTCGGCCAGCAAACTTATGTGGGCTCAGAAGCCCAACAATCATGTCTATTCAACCTCAACATTTGCATTTTAATACAAGGAACATTCTCCTCATTTGTACAATTCAATTCACTCATATTCTCTCTCTCTCTCCTACGCATAAAAGGAGCCTCTCTCTCACACACGTGTGGCTAAAAGGAAGACGTCCTAAGGGAAGGAAGACGTAGAAAGAAGGACGTTAGGGCAGCAGGTCATCTCTTTGACCAGCATTGACCTTCCAAAAGTGTGGATTGGGTGTGGTTGCCTCTCCTAGGTAGGCTGTAATTTTTGGCACGAAAATCGAGGTGATCTGGCCTCTGGTTTGACCGGTGTTGACTGCCCTAGTTTAGGGCTGCAAGTTGACTTCAGAAATCTGCAAATTGATTGAACTTTTGGGGATGTTCAAGGATTATTTCTTCAAGTTGTTCGAGGACAAGTTGACCAGAAATTGACCAAGTATTTTAGAGGTCAATTTCAGCTAGTTTGACCAAGTTTGACTTTGTTGATCTAGGGTTTGCTGCTACTGATATAAAATTACAGAATTCAGATTTTGTACTATTTCTCTCTGCTGCACTATTGAAGATGAAAAAAGATTTGATCAAAGGGTTTCCCCGCATTGGGGTTTGTCCCTGGCTAGCCGCCACATCTTGTGTCTCTCGTCTTGGCTTGTTTTCTGTTGATCATTTGATGTTCTATCTGCACTTTACTTAATGTATATGTGATTCCTAATTTGTGGCTAATAAGAAGAAAAATAAGTAAACTGCTCTAAGCATAGAACATACTGTAATTTAACACTAAGTCATATGACATGAGGACACAAGACACAGAGGACACATAAATATGAGTATTCGACACGAGACACAACGACCCCGGAAATAGGACACGAGGTACACAATTTGTATATATATATATAATACTAAAATATGGTTCCTGATCCATATTAAGTTGCTAATCCATATTAAGTTACTAAAATATAGTATTAGGTTATTAATTTACTACATCAATGATGTTCATTGCTCACAGTTCAATGTTCATTCTTGAATCTTCATGTTATTAAGTTATTAAACAGATTAAGAACCAAATCAAGGATCTAAACAGGGTCATTTTGCGTATTGCACATGTGATATCAGACTGATATTTTCTTTCTCAATAGTTCTAGCTCTCTTGTTGACTAGTATAGGAATCTGACTTACTCAAGCTGCACATCCTGGAAAATATGGGCAATTGCAAGATAGACTCAACTAGGTAGAGCCCTATATATTTAATTCAACTCTCTGTAGCCATTGAAATTTGCAATTAAAACAATACAATGGTTACATATGCATGCTTTATTCATTGGTCAAACTTGGAGATATGCAGGGAGTCGAAAAATGTTTTGAAGAGTGGGAATTCGATGACCTAATTTATGATATTAGAGTGCCCAATATACTAATTAATGCCTATATCACAAAAGGAATGATTGAAAAGGCAGCCCACAAAGTCTTTCTTGAACATGTTTTAGAAAAAGGAGGAAAACCAAATTTCAAAACATGGGAAATGTTTGTGGATGGATATTTAGAGAACAAGCAAATGAATCGAGCTATAGAGACCATGAATGAAGATATTTCAAAAGTTAAAAATCATGAATGGCAGTGGGCACCTAAAAAGGCACTTAAATACATTGAAACAAATTATATAGATATGGGCATATGGAATACAATAAAATGTTGACCTGGCCCCCATGCACTCCAAAACAAGAAATTTAAGTCTCAAACCATGAGCTCCAAACGATGAACGCTATTATCCACGACCCAGGTTGATATGAAGTTGACAGTTGGGAATCACTGAAGAAACTTCCAACGCAACACAACAGCGACTCCAGTGAGCAAACAATGACCAAGTTCCAACACAACATCGACTCCAGCGAGTTTCAACGACGAAAAATGACCAAAAAAAACCAAAAATATGAACCATGTGCGGATTTAATGAGTGATCTTTCATGGGACACGTGTCCTATAAGGAAAAAACATTAGGGCATGTTTTCGCCATGTCAAAAACGTGTGTCTTGGTTGGAGGACATAATAAAAACCGTTTTGGACACGTTTTAGGTCATATTTCATGTCCGACACGTGAAATATGGGACATGTGACCTTGAGGGACATGTCCTATGACTTAGTTGCTAGATTGATGATAGAATTAAAATACTCATTAATGGGTCCATTGTCTCTAATCAATATCCAAAGAGAATGGATGTTGCTTACTTGCCACTTGAGAACCTTAGAACCATTCTTGGCTCATAGGTGCACACCATCAATGGTAGTTTTTCTAGATGAAAAGAAATTATAATAGGAGAGGAAGACTGCTTATTAGCCCTCGTCAATGAATTATTAGGCTCATCTCAAACTTATATAAAAGAACATACTCGACAAAGTTTCTCAAAATATATTCAAAATTATGAAGAAGATCAGAAGATATGACTCTAAGAACTTAGAATATTATACAGAAAGGAAATATTCAGGTTATGAGGAACATGTAGGTGTTTTTTAGGACTATAAAAATGAGTTGAACGCCCTAGTTCACAAGTCAAATGCTCTATAATTTGACAATGCTTTACAAAGAAGCTCAGAAGAGATACTATGAACTTGAAAATTCTACATAAGTTGAATTAGTAGGTGATGAGGAACATGTAGGTGATCTTGAGAATTGTAAAGATGAAGTCAACACCCCAGTTCACAGTTCATGTGCTCTAAAAAGTTGAAAGTGTTTTCTCAATGATTCTTCAGAATTTTTTAACGGTAAGTATGGAGAAGAGGATTATGTTGAATAATCAAGGATTATTGTATTGCACATTGGAAATGATGTTGTTAAGAGAAATCTTTCAATCACTAATACAAAATCAATACTCTAGGACTGTAATTTTGGCTTAAATGGAGCTAAAACTAAATCACTGCCTAGTGAAAAGATAATAATTCATACAATTAACGTTAAGAAGTCAAAGAAGGGATCTACAAGTTGTGACTAGAAATTTGGTACTAGTAGATTCATTTGTTTATGCCTTGTTGTAACTATTTGTAGTACGACAGTGAAAGTTAAGGACTTGTTCATTTAGTAGTAGTGTGCAACAATACTAAACAGGAACATAAGACTTCATGCACAAGTCCTCTTAATGTCATTCCACAGTGTACATCAGCATGCACCATGTAGTCAGCATTGCCAGATTTGAATGCAATGGTGGCACTAGCATCAATGTCTGTATAAAAGCTCTTCATCGATTCATTTCAAGTACATGTTTTGCAGAGATTCTTATGTAGATCTCCTATTCAAGTATTGCTACCATAATATGTGATCATGGTAACATCTTTTGATGATATAGAAGCATCTCAAAACTGTAATTTTTTATTAACTAGAGATAGGATTTTGTGAAAGAATGTTTTCCATATTGGTGTAGATTGCATTGATAGGAAAAACATATTCTTTCATTCTTCTTGTTTGAGAAAACTAGCAACAAACTCTGCAAAATTGATGAAGGCGTGAAGACTCCAAGTCTTGCAACAAAATTTAATGTTAATGATGCAAAATGAATACCTTCTTTGGCAATGAAGGGGAGAAAAATAGAGCAGGTTGTAGCAGTCCATTATTTTCCAAGATAGATGATTCGATGGAGGAACTAAAATATGGGATTTCATATTGGACTACTGTCAAGTCACAAAAGAGACCACACCATTCATTGAACTAGGGCCTAAAAATTCACCAACTACCTCTAACCACCATTGACCAAGTCCAACAACTACAACTTAATATCATATACCCTATGAGTAAGATAAAAAGTTGATAACTAGCATAAAACGTAACTCCAAAACATAATTAAAATGAAAAAGGTGCATTTAATTGCTCTGATTGTGTTCCAAATTCAAAGCTTTAGAAGGTGGTGTGAAGATAATTATAAGTATATTTTAGCTGGATGGCTTTTTGGAAAATGTCCTCATCGACATGCATGTGAAATGTGGAACTATAGAGAAGGCATGGTAATTGTTTTACAAAACATGGTCTGATGGAACACTATCATTGCTTGATATGCACATAATTGGCATGCTCTTAAGGCCCTGAAACAATGAAAAGATACAACATAAAGGTATTGGGCTAAAATCCAAAATATTTTATACAGTTCTTCATGTGTGCCACTTTGGAAACTCTAGAACAGAGCATGGAGATTCATGAACGAATCAAGGAAGTGGTTTTGAGATGAATATGTTTGTATGGAATGCCTTTGTAAGAATGTATGTGAAATGTGGAAGCATTTAAATTGCAAGTGATATGTTTGACAAAATCCCTTAGCAAAACATTGTCCTGTCTTCTAGTTCACCTTTATAAACTTCACAAAAACTTCTCATGCTAAGTATAAAATTTTCATCAAAGTTGTTGGTGGATTATTGTATCTTCGTAAATGTAAAGAATTGGCCCATACTTGAAGGTGCAGATGAAACATAGCTACCAGTACCAATCTTGTCGGAATCTGGGGCAACTTTGCTGGCCATAGTTTCTAAATTCCCACCATGCAAAAGAAGATGCAACCAAGTTGGAGGGGAGTTCTTTCACTTCGATTTTGGGTGGATATACATGAAATACCTTGTTGCTAGTAGTCTTAGTGCAGCAAAATCTCCAACAATTGTTCCAATAATAGGTCCAATCTTCCCATTATTTCCTTTGGAGTTCATAGGACTATTGCCATGAACAAGATAGGGCTCATCCAGACTTCTAGTAGGACTGCTTATCTTCATTATTTCCAACCCATTTAGTATATCATTAACATTGGTATTATCATATAGAGGAATTGTCGGCCCAACTTGGATCTAAACCAGCTTTACCCCAACTGAAGTGTTGGTAACAAAGTCTCGATACAAAGACACATCCAACCCCCTTGCCTTGCTAGACATATCAAAGTCCTCTAATGCAAATTGGCCTTTGATATAGGCACTACAAATCAATAGATATATAGCTCATCTACCAATATCACATAAATGCATCCGAACAAAATATGTGAGAATAGAGTCCACACTAAAAGTCCAAGAGATGTTGAAATTTTGGGTTTACAGTACTAGATGCACTCACAACCATTTCCTATGTTGTTGCATAGACCATGTTAGGAGAAACAACATCACAAACAAGAGAATTGTATTTGATAAAGCTGGGATTAATAGAAGCACTCTTAGTAGTAGTTGTTATCTTCAAATACTTCTAAACAGTCTCCCAAACTCTTCACAAAGTATCATTCTTAGAATCGATCTTAGTTCCTCCCATATTAATCATATAGATGGTCTCTAGAGCTACGCAATAGAGTGCATAGCCATCCATAAGAAGCTTAATAGACAGAGCCCTCATTGGTATCAACCCATTAGGGGCCAAGACAACCTCAATGACATTGAAAAATGCCAGAGACCTTTTCCTTTCCCAGCATTCTTCCATCTTGCAGTAACATGGCAGTCCTAGAACTAGGTGTGGAGATCCATGAAGAAGTAATTAGAAATGAGTTTATGTATGATGTGGTTGTAGCAAATTCCCTCATATACATGTATGTAAAATGTGGAAGTACATGGAAGGCACGTGAATTATTTAACAAAATGCATCAACAAAATGTTGTCTCACAAATAACCATGCTTGCAGGATATGCATAGAATCGACTTATTGATGAAGCCCTAAAGTTATTTAAGGAAATGCCTCAACGGAATGCGGTCTCATGGAATGCCATGATTGTTGAATTTACACAGAGTGGTTGTTGTAAGGAAGCCCTAAAGCTATTTTTTGAAATGAAATTGATGGCCATAAGAGCTAATTCAAAAACATTTGTTAGTCTTCTTCTATCTTGTGTTGGCTTGGAGCAAGGTATGGAAATCCATCAAGAAATCATTCAAAATGGATTTCAATTTCGATGTTATGGTGATAACTGCACTTTTTGATATGTATGATAGGCAAGTCATGGTAATTATTTGGTCAAATGCATCATATAGACCTCATGTCATGGAATGCAATGATTACATGTTATACACAGAATGGACTTGTTCAAGGAACCTTGGAACTCTTTAAGGAAATTCCTGATGTGAATGTAGTCTCATGGAATGCATTGATAATAGGATTTCCATAGAATGGGCATGGTTCAAAAGCCTTGGAGATTTTTCAACAAATGCAATCGGCGGGTATGAAGCCAGACTCAAAAACATTTGTCAGTATTCTTCTCGTATGCATTGATTTAGAAGGTTTGGAATAGTGTAAGGAGATCCATGATAAAATAAGTAGAAATGTATTCATGTTTGATGTCATGGGGGTGCATTCCTTGATAGAAATGTATGCAAAATGTGGGTGCATTCATAAGGAAGTTGAATTATTTGAGAAAATGCATCAATGAGATATAGTCTCATGGAATGAAATGATCGTAGGATACACAATGCATGACTATGGCAAGGAGGCACTAAAACTCTTTGAAAAAATGAACCATTATGGGATGAACCTGAATCATGTGACCTTAGTGTTTTATCTGCATGCGGCCATGTAAATTTAGTTGATGAAGGCTATAAATATTTGCACTGCATGAGAGAACATTATCAGATCACACCTGCAATGGAGAACTATATATATATATAGATAGATAGATAGATAGATGACCTTCTTGGTTGAGCTAGATGTTTGTATGAAGCACAAGACTTTATCAATAAAATGTCAATAAAACTTGATGGAATTGTACGGAGTTATTTGCTTAGTTCGTGTAAACTACATAATAATATGAACCTAGAAGAATGCGCGGCAAAAATTCTTTCTGAGCTAGACCCTAACAATCTGGCCCCTTACATGCTTCTCTCAAATATTTATGTTGTAGCTGACAGGTGGATTAACATTAAAAGGGTACAAAAAATGATGAAAGATAGAGGCCTAAAAGGCCTCCTCGATGCAGTTGGATTAAGATCAATAGACAGATACATGTTTTCCTTACAACAAACAGATCACATGCAGAAACAAAGGAAATCTATTCAATTTTATCTTGGGAGATGAAGGTGGTTGGGTGTCTTCTTAATAGGAGGTTTGGACTAAATGCTATGAAGGAGGAGAAGGATAAAAAAAATTGCTACAATAGTGCGAAGCTTTCCAATTCATTTGGTTTGTTAAACACATCTCCTAGGACAACCATTCGAATTGTCAAGAACCTCTGAGTATGTGGTGATTGTCACTCTGCGCCCAAGTTCATTTCCAAGATTGTTTCCCGCACAATCATTGTGAGGTCACCATCGTTTCAAGGATGGAGATTGTTCATGTGGCAACTATACATGATGCTAAGTGGATCAAGCTCTAAGCATAAGCTTGAATTATATCCATGTATGAAGAAATTAACTATACAAGGTAATGTTTGGATATCTTGCATGTAATGTTGTTCTTTGATTGACAAAGTCAATATGTGGATTAACTATGGAAATTCATTGCCTACATCTACCAATGGCACATATCTTCCTAACCATTTAGCAGGATGATGATTGTTTAGATGGCATATTTACCTATCTCTAAAATCTTTGCTAGACAAGAGGCTTGAGTATAATGTGAACCTCTCAAGCCATACTGATAAATAGGAACATGAACATGGAATATGCCCTAAACAAGGGATATGCAAAGAGAGAATTGGGGTTCCTAGTACACTTGAAGCTTATGTTGAAGCTTGATCTTTTCCATATTAAAATCAAAACATATTTTCTGCAACATTTCTTCTATTTCCGTATGGCCTGCATTTCACTCTTTGAAGTGATTATATGATCTAAATGAACCATGTTACTATAATGACTCAATCACTCGATCTCTCCATCCAAGCAATGGTGATTTTTGTTTTTTACATATATAACTATTTCTGCGTGTGAATGAGAATGTCACTGCGAATGAGAATGTCATGGGTCATAAGAGTCGACAGGTCCAGTGAGGAGTAGCACTCGAACCCACTGACTATGGGAGGGTGGACGGAGTTCCAGAACGAAGAGGAGGTGCATACCTCCAGACTACATTCATGTCGGAGAGCGACCAAGGGATTCCATTGTGCGGAGGTGTGTGAGGGGACCAGAGTAATAAGGAGTCATGTTCTAGTGTTAATAGTGTGAGGGACCAGTGTGTATGCCAAGTCGAACCAGTGGGAGCGCTATTGTAAACTGTGATATGGATCGGTGACCATTCCTTCTTCAAAGTCTGTCGCGAGTTCGATATATGGATTCAGCTATGGTATGGAAGGCGAGGTCAGTTGGAAGGAGTCGATTGTGGATAGGTGTCGATACCAATAGCCCAACTGAGGTGTCGACGTTGTGGGAGTTCAGGCCAATCGTGCTCTGGTATGGACTATGTAGGTATAATGTATGGAAGGGCAGAGTATGGGCAACGACGCCCAGTGGTAAGGGGTCAAGTGTGGTATATGTTGGTATAGTTCAAGTGGGAAGAAATAACTGGGTTGTATGAGAAACCATCGGGGCATCGTAGGTGTACAGAAGAAACAAAATGCATACAAACACATACAAGATGCAGAGAATGGAGCAATGGAAGAGGTGTCAGTTCTGCAAAATAGGTAGAAAAGGAGTGAGTTACAAGAGTAGAAAAGCTAAAATGGAGTTGGCTTTGATACCATGCCATGCCAAGAGGTAACTCCTCAAATGGATTATTGTGTATTGCATTAAGATTGATCATGAATATATACATGGAGGGAGAGACTCTTGGGCTTCATCTCCCAATGTCTCTTCATTTCCTATTCTCCTTATTTTCTATTTACACTATTTTACACAAATTCCCTAATCCCCAAGATTAGGTGTCAACACAATCAATCACAAAAGCATTCCTTAAATAGAAAACTCACTAATTTTAACCATTTGAATTGTATTTAATAAAAGGAACGAAGGCACAAGTTTAATCATTATTTTGGTGAGCATGAGTTGGTGAGACAAAGCAATAGGAAGCACAAGTTTGTGCGTGGATCTTGCAAGAGGAAGAGTGTGCAAGAGAAGCTTGTGCACAGGTTGGTAAAGGGTGGTTGAGATCAACAGTCTTGCAAGGGTTTCAATCTTAGATCAAGCAAGAGAAAAGTGTGTCTTTCATATTGAAACAACTGTATTTTATAAGAGATCAATTACTCAGTTTTTTCTATCAACAACATTCTCATCAAGAAGAGGGTTTTTCCCAGTTGGGTTCCCTACTAACAAAAAATTGTGTCTTGAATTGTGTGATCGTGTTTTATTTGTGTTCCTAATTCCATTGCAAATTGAGTAGAGAAATTTTGTTTTTGTAATAAAATAAAGTGTTTTTCATATTGTTCTTATCACCAGATCAGAATTTCATGGAAATTCTACATGGTATCAAAGCTCTTGGAACAGATTTAATATCATCACAAGTGCATCAAACGAGGAAAAGGAGGTATGTGGTAGCTAAGTCACTTAGGTATTAGTTTGAAGTGAAAGGAGGTAGAGATAGTATTTATTCTTGTGTTTCAAGACAACCGATATTGGTCATGTGGTGGTTGTGTGACAAGGTTGAAGTTTGGAAGGTTTTTTGTGCAATATTAGTGGGAATATTCTCTTCAAAACAGGTCGCAATAGCTTTGTGTCTCATGGAAATAGACCGATCTCAAGTAACAGAGATTTGGGAGGGTCGTAAGGCCTCAAAAAAAGTTGCTACAAGGATCGCGTAGAAGCCAGGAACAATGCAATTGGAAAGGGTGACAGAAGAAGGCTCAACGCAGGTGTTGAAGGCAATAGCAGGCTGAGAGGAGGGTTATAGTGGCTACTACAATAGCCCTAACTAGGGCCAAAGGCTGTTGACACTTGTACAAGCACAGGTCCAGAAGAATTGAGAAAGAAGTTGATCCTTCAAGTATGATATTCCTCCTTTCAAGTATCATGTTGTTGTTACTAGGTTGGTAGAGGTCATGTTTGGACAAAAGTGGGCAGCTCGTGTACAGGTTGGAAGATTGTTATAGGGATTCCAGAAGAATCCCTTAGTTAAATCCTTGTGAAGGACTACAAGACTAATTGGAGAGGTTGAATTATTTGAGCATTAATTACAACTTCTTGTGAAGGACTACAAGATTATTAGTGGGCAACTTTTTTAGAGATATCTTAGGGGAAGCAATATGTCTTACCAAGGGTTGAGATTAGATCACTATATAGAGGGAGTATCGAACTTCATAGTTTGGAAAGGGAGTACCACGATAGTGCTGGAAGATAACGAGGTGAGAGAGTACATCAAGCATGATATAGTACCACCTCAAGACCCCCAACAATTGGCCCAGCATAATAAGAATGATATCAAGGCAAAGAGGATCATTCTAGAAGGGGTCAAAGATCAAATAGTGCCTCATTTCCATGAGAAGAAGACATCATATGAGATGTACAATACAATCATGAAGTTGTATCAGATTACTAGTGATACCAAGAATATTACTCTTAAGGAGAAGTTGAGGAGTTTCTGGATGAGAAAGGATGAGCCCATCGTCCCATTTTTGACAGGCTTCACTCAGGTACGAGATGAACTAGGTGGGGTGGGTGAGGTTGTATTTGGTCATGGTCTTGCGGGTTTTGCCTTACTTGGACTCCACAAGTCGTCGAAAGGGTTCCAAGATGTTTTTAGTGGGAGAGAGAACCTCCTAAAGTGGGAAAGGTTTTCAATTGACTACATACAGGAAGAGATCCGAAGGGGAAACATAGAAGGGAGATCAATTATAATAGAGGATGAGGAGAACTATGCTCTGGCAGGTAAGGGTAGCAAGGCTAAGGGAAAGAAGGGCCAAGGAGAGGCTAGGTCCAATGAGAATGGCAAGAAGAAGGATCTACGTAATATCAAGTGCTTCCATTGGCATGAGTTTTGACATTATGCTTCCAATTGTACTAGTAAGAAGGGGGTCGAGAAGGATCATGTTGTTGCATCAGCGAAGGTACATGAATTTTATGCCCAGTTCAAGAAGGATATCTCATTCATGTCTTGCATGGCAAGCTCGGTAGATAGCAATATGTGATATATTGATTCAGGAGCTTCCTTCCACATGATCAGGAATAGGAAGAGTTTCAACCACCTAAAGGAGAAGGACATACAAGTTCAGATTGAGCTAGGAGATGATGGTTAGTATGCAGCTAGAGGAGTTGGTATTGTCATCTTTCAGAGGGATTCAGGTAATTCCCTTCACCTCAAAGATGTTTTTTATGTTCCAGGATTGAGGTAGAATTTTGTTTTGGTAGCCACCCTTGAGGACAAGGGATATGATGTCATGTTCAGCAGAGGTAAGGCGTACCTCCATCGCTTAGCTTTTGGATGTAAGAAGCAAATAGGTTTGAGGATAAAGAATCTCTACAAGTTGCAGGTAGAGACAAGTGCAGCCTTGAGGAATAAGGCAACCAGTGCATAGAGTAAAGAAGTGATGGTTGAGCGAGAGAAGGATAGATCCCTCAAGATGGAGCCTCGACCAATATCTCAGTTTTAGTCTAAGCTAGTTGGAAATTGGGCTGACCAGTGGGATGATGATGATGAGGACCATATCCTAGGGTGAGTGGAGGTAACCACTCAGTCATATACTTACAGTATTGGGAGAGTTCGAGCCAAGTGGGAAAAGGATTTGGTTAAGGGAGATCTGAAGAGATTTGAGCCTCCCAAAATCAAGAAGGCCACAAGGATACACAGGGTACATGGAATTTATGACTAAAGTGGTGGACTCACAGAGCATGGTGAGAAACCGCAGGTCTTCAAAGAAGGTTCCACAGAAAAAACAGGGAATTCTTTTGTTTCAAAGGGAACAGTTGTAGCAATGAAGAACTTAGTAGAGTTGAAGACAGATCCAGGTGGACGAAGTTCTTCCAGGAACACCTTCTTCACTAAGAGGGAGTGTTGAAAATATTAGCGAGAAAGGGTTCCTTGATTTGTGCCTTAATCATAGGAGCCAAAACAAGTTCCTTATTGTGCATGACTCGAGTTCCTAAAATGTTTTTAATGTTCAATGTGGAGGGTCTATTGGTGGTAGGCCACCATCTATTCATGTGGATGAATTTATGGCTAGATAACATGAATTCCAATAGCCAGTAGCTTTAGCTGGTGGAGACCTGCAAAAGCCTGTGCAAACTCTTCCCCCTTAGATTGAGAGAAGTGTTGATAAGAATACTAAATCTAGAGAACTGAAGTCTCACCTTGAAGATGACTTATAGGAAATCAATATTAAGTTGGAAGTTGTTTCTGAATCAAAATACTTGTTGAATCAGAATCAATTTTCCTTTTGATTCAAACCAAGATGAATCAAACCATCCCCCCTTCCTCACTCTTTCAAGCAGCATAGTTGGATCCTTTTAATAAAATTAGTTTGGATAGTACCCTAGTTCACTAAGACTACTACTTCTTTTTGCGAATTCAAACAATCCCCCTCCCCCTCTTTCAAGAAGCATAGTTGAATCCTTCTAAGAAAGTGACTTGGAGAGTGCCACAGTTCCCCAGGACTGGTATCATTTTTATAATCCAAACCATCTCTTCCCCATCTTTCAAGTAGCACAGTTAGATCCTTCTAAGAAAAGTAATTTCAAAAGTGCTCCAATTCACCAAGACTCCTATCAGCGACATAATAAAGAGATATAATGTGATGATTATAAATTTTTAAGGTGATCGTGAGGACCTTCCAAGCCACAATTGGAAGATGGGTGCCTAAGATAAGCATGGAGTTATGCTTAAGACCTGAGCTTTGTCAGGGAAAAGTAAAAAAGAGACAAATATATGACACCTCATACACCATAAAATTGTAACAATATTGAACTCAGGTCTCCATACCTGATGAGTACCACTCTTAATGGATTGCATTCAAGGTAAGGGAAAACGAAACATGCAGGAATGAACACATAATAATACCACTAATTTGAAACCTTCACTTAGTAATTTTTCAAAAACATGGACACCTACCTTATAAAGTTATTTTTGAAACAAAAATTTGAAATGAAATAACAAATAAACAAACAAACGATTTACCAAGGATCTAGAAGAATTAAAGCATCCAGATCCACTATAGCCACTATATCAAAAGTGTTGTCCAAATTTTTGAAACTTAAGTTGATCTTCTCTCGAGATCATTTGAGGATTTGAAAATGGAACTTCAAGTTGTTGCCCCATAGAGGAATGAAAGGACATTAATTCTGTTGGTGAATTATACCCACCAACATTGTTGGGTGCAGGGGTACTCAGAGGAGGATGAACATGAGAATTTAAGTGGTTATAATCCATATTGCATACAAAATCATCAATGCTCCAATGAAATCTTGAATGAAATTTAAAAACTTCAGCAAAAACGCCATGAATGCTCAGCGTCCCTGGCATCCCATTTTTAGGAAACCTCTATCTTATAAACCCAATTTCGAAACAAGCTCACTTTTGCATAAACGAGATCGGAGTTTGTGACACAAATACAAGATCCATAAATTGAAAATCCAATTTAGAGAGGAGCCTAATTGGGTATAAATCGAACCAAAATTGGCATCCCAAGAGAGAACTTCCTGGTCATTTGCTTCAATTTGAAATTGAAGAATATTGGTGGCAAGAATGCCATAATTTCATAAAAAGGTAAAGAATCACACAAATGTCCTGGACAAGATTCTATGCCTCCTTCTAAACCATAGTGAAGAGAAGGACGAGGGTTTATCCATTAATCCCTTTGTTTTTTTGTTATAACAATTTGATTGTGTTTGTGTTTGAAGTTCATGGGAATGAACGTTGCAATGCAAGATTGTAATCATCTAGTATTTCTAATCTTCCAATGTAATCAAGCAGACTAGATATTAGTTTCAAACCTAGGATGTGTTGAGAATAGAGACCAATCCCTAGAGAAGATCACATTTGTGAATATCTTATTTGTATTTGACACGCATCTTGGAACACTAAATTTTGGATCACAGAGAACAGTTTGTCAAATGACCTGAAAAATTGCAAACTTCTTCATTAATAGGGAAATATCAGAGAGTGGAACATATTTATCCAACAATTTTATCAGATATAAGAAAAAAAATAAGCATTACATGATAATAGACTATAGCTTGTTAAAGGACATGAATGCTTTCAAAACTATGCCCTAGACTAAAATTTGCCAAGGTCAATATCTACCTAATAATTGGGCACTACTTGTTGAAGGACAACGATGCTTTCAAAACCACATCTTGGATATGAATGCCTTCATGGCTACATCTTGCACTAAAATTCACTAAGGTCAATATCTACCTAACGCTTTTACAGAGTCCATGGAATTGAAAGGGTGATTTTACATCATATTTCAAACATCTTGTATAGCAATACATAGCAAAATTTAGTGGGTTAAATAAAAACAAAATAATAAGTTTCCCACTTACCAAGGTTGGGGAAAAATATTCAACGATCATTTGGGGCAACATAAAAAGAGAGCATTTGCAGGATCAAAAATTTATCTGCATATTAATGAAAACCACTCCTGCAAAACTCCTAGACCACTTGCAAACTCTATAGGAATTCCTCCCTGTAAAACATCGACTTCTACATAAGCAAGTGGCTCAAATGAATCCACAAGAAGTTGAGATTTATGAACTACAATTTCCTGTTGTTCATCATGATCTTATTATGGTTCTGGAAGCATAGCCATTATTAGATACTTCTTAGACTTGAAATCAAGAAGGGAATTATATTAAAGTAACCAATAATGAGCATCATTCAATGGTAATTGTTGAATAAGATTATTTAAATCTAATCGGCATTCACTTAGCATAGATAGAAAATCTTCCATATCATCTTTGGAAATATTGGGAATGGCATGAAGGCCCTTCCAAATGAAGAGGAATGGAGCCCAACCAAAAGGACAATCCTCACATGTGTTTCCTCAGCTTTCGTTGCACCAAAGGATGGACTCGCCTAAGGGATCACTGCAGCAACCTCCACTGATAACATCTAAATGCAAAGCACCCTCAACTTATCCCATAGGCAGGGGTTGATCTACTTTCACTCTTCTACGAAGAGGCTTCAATGGATTCAACAAGCTTGAGGATTTTATCGAAGAGAAGAGCATTCAACCCATATGGGATCACAATGTGATGGAAATTTCAGTTTTTTGGATTTGGTTTCCATAGAAAAATAGTTTGGAGTGTCAGATTGGGTTCCAAATGGAATGTACAAATGTGATCTTTGGTATTTATCTGCAGCTTCATGTCTCAAAGCGAGAATGGGATAGTGTTTATAGTATAAATCAAACTCTAATATGTACCAGAATGGTAGTCTCATGCTTTTAAAGATGAACTTAAAGCTGGAAATGACTCACCAGGTTTTGAATATATTGAGAAGAGGAAAGTTGCTTCTGGAAGATGGATATTGCCAACAACAACAAGAATAGATGTCTGTGAGTTTTTGAATGATAATAGTTCCTAGCTCTAGAAAACCCTGCAAAGCTGCTTTATTTCTTTACAGAGCTTTGGAAGTTTAGTTATTTGGCACTAAACACAGTCTCTGTAAGTTGGACGATAGAACTGAGACTCTCTCGGAGTCGATCACGTGACCTGAACTTTGGATCAAACTGCATACAACAAACACGCCCGTATCGTTCTTGGACCGAACTCCATCACTGATTTCCGAGGCCGAAAATTGTGCTCCTCTACATAGAGTTCGTTGTAATTGCCTGCTTTGATGGTAGTTGATTCAAATGGTAGCTTAGAAAAAAAGTGAACAATGTTTACCTACAATCGTGATGCAGAGAAGAGAGATGCCTGAGACTAGCAGACAGAGATATCTCGCTAGCTAGGTCCATATGCTAAAGTACAGTATGAACAAATCTGGTACTCAGTATGCTCCACCAAAATCATTTCTTGTCCATGAATATTCGATGGTGGCATTCGATATTGCATCTGCAACAATGGACTAAAGATTTGGTTGTAGCATTCAATATTGGATCTGCTGCCATCAAGGCACTAAAGATTCGATGGTGGCTTTTGACTAGTTGTAAAACCATAATTAACAATTCTCTCGGATATCATTTTCCAGCATTATGAAAAGTTTGTTGGGATGTCATTTTCCCGCACTATCAAAAGTTTGTGGCTGGGAGGGGTATTGTAAAACAAAATTAATTTTTAAATTTTTAAAAGTGTTAAATTTTCCAATGTTCAAAAACTAGATATAATATTTTATTTGAACTTTTACATATTTTAGTTGTTTTTGAGAAACTAATAGGATTTTACATGTTTTTGGTTGAGATATTAGGTGGTATTTATTATAATAATAAAAATAAAAATAATTTAATTTTAAGGTTATATTTTTATGTAAAGACATTGTTATTAAAGTTTATGGAGGTAAAATGTGAGATGTTGGAAGGAAACAAGTGTTTTTAACCTAGTTGTATTGAAAACATTTAGGTGTTCTTGCATATTAAATGGGTAAAAATAAAATAAAGTATATAGTAAATAGATTTAATAGTTAAAAACAAGTGTTAGTTTATTAAAATTCATATTTCAAATTTGGAAGGAGTTAAATACACATATTTCTTTAGGTTAAATATATTCAACTTGTTGTGCCAATGGGGTTGTAAGACCCTATGTTTTCATCTTCAAAAAATGGAGTTCTCTCCTAGTCATTCGCATAGTTTAGGTTGTTATAAGCAAAGTAGGTGTTTTTCCTTAAGACATGAACATTTCATTTTAAGTAGTGTGATAATGTGGTCTCTATGAAGCATTAAAATAGGGAATGAGCAATGTGCACATTGGGGATGCTATGTTAGGTTTTACTTCAAGTATGAGTGCACGTCTAAGAAGACTCTAACAAAGGTTGAAGAGTTTGAATAGTTAGATATGTTGGAGGGTTGTAGTCTCAATTAGAGGTTTAGAAAAGTAATTTAAGCACCATGAGAAGTTGTGAAGCAAACTTAAGACATTTGACAAGTTTCACAAAGGAAATTTGGTGGTCGTACTAAGTGAACATTCTTTGATCAAAGTTCATACCCTCTCCTTAGCACTACCACTTTGCAAGACGAAGAAGAAATGTGAAGTATATGTGCAACCAACTAAATAAGTTGGCAAGGTTGTTGCAACATATATAGATGGTCATGCCGTGTTGCAAAAAGAGGTGTTGGCCCACTCCCATTTTCAATCATTTGTCAACCTTTGAATTTAATTCCCTGTGAATGTGATCAAATGATATGACCCTAAAGATTCTAATAAGTTCCATAATTTTAATCATCCTTCGATCCAATAAAGAAGTGTACAAGGAAGTATAAACTTTAATCAATCTAAAACAACCTTTGAATCCCCTATGACTTTTAAGTTTAGATTGTTGAAGTGATGCAATTAAAATGACTAACATAAACGACTAAATCATATTGTTGTAGTTTTTGTTAGGTAGTCATATTTTTGTTCCTATACTAAATTAGTCATTCACGTTAGACGTTTTTAGAAGTATTATTTATTAGCTAGTCGTATATTTTAATGTGGGACTAAATTAGTCATTTATGTTAGTTGTTTTTAGTTGGGTCTCTTAATATTGCTAATTTTTTGTAGTATTTCACTTGGAAACTTGTGGTGACTAACTTTTTTAGTCACCTAGTCATTAATTTCACCATTTTCTACTAGTGTTTGGTCTGTATATCATGATGGATATGTTGCATAATTGTCAATGTTTTGGCACTTCAGGATATGGAACGGAAGTGAACAGGAGGTATGACAAAATACTGTGTAACACCTATTCAACCTCAACTTGATATGGTTCACCTTGGTTACTCTGGTGGAATTCCAATTCCAACTGCACAAGTTATTCCAGGATATCATGGGTATCCTCGTCCACGAGTTGGTCTTAACCCGCAAGGTTATCAAACTTTACCACAAGACCCAAACCGATAGCTATTGTTTATTACAACCCTAGATTTACCTTCTTTATCCCGGTTAACAAACGATACCATTGATTATTATCGTTATTGGACAAAAATTCCTACCAAGTTACCGATTGACATACCCAAATTTGAAGGCGAGTCGGGAGAAGACCCATCCAATCATGTGATGAAATATCATCTTTGGTGTGCATCGAATTCTTTAATCGATGATTCTATCCATTTCGCCTTTTCCAACAAAATTTAACCGGTTCAGCAGCCATATGGTACATTGTGCTACCTCGCACCTCTTTCCATAGCTTTAACTCTCTAGCAACAACCTTTTTAACCCATTTTCAACTACTGATTCGATATGATACTGATACCGAATTATTGACTTTTTTAAAACAATCAAATTCGACTAATATTTCCAATCATATACATGAATGGAGACGTAGATGTCGGTTAGTCAAAGTTTTTATTCCCAATCAAATTTTAGCTAAATGGTTTACGAAGTCACTTCTTCTCTGTTATTACTGAGGATTTTGCTAAGGGAGGTGTCGTCACAGAAATCAGTTAATTTCTCGTGCCCAATATTTAGACTTAGTCTACACCCAATCTAGAACCTTGTACGAAAAAATGTTGAATTTACCACGCCCTACAAGTGATCCAATAGTCACTTCTCTTACACGATCTAATGTCGATGATGGTATAACAAGGTCTGTTAGCCAACAATCTAAGGGGAAAAAGAAAAATCTAAAAGTACTCAAACTTTGACCATGCAAAATTCACCATTTGAAATCCTTTCTCTAGAAGTTATTTCTGAAATTAATGTCGTAGAATCATCTACTCGCAAGAGTCAATCAACCAAAGGTAAAAATAAGGGGAAAGATAAATCGAAACAAAATGCTTTTTCGAAAGAGAAACCTACTAAAACTGAACCGACTAATGAGAAACAAAAACCTCGCTATCCTTGCCTTATTTGCAATTAGAATCATTATACAAAAGAATGCCCAAATGAGGCAGAGGTTTCTAAATTCATTAAAGGTTCTCCAACTCTCGTTGTTTTGAAGGATCCATTTCCTTCTCAAGATAGCAAAATGGTTTCTCATAACACATCTTCCTCTTCTACATCGCAAGATATCATGATGATGTCATCGCAACAAGTTATGGTAGTTGTTGTAGCTCAATCTGGCACAGCTAAGAAGTTCCAATGAAGGACCTCATTATTAATATTGTCATGTTTTGAATTGGTGTATCTGCGATGGCATCTAGTTTTTCACCGGGTTTCATTGGGGCTCATGATTTCACATGACAAATTTTTTGATGACAAATTTTTTGACTCTTTTGTGTTGAAAAGAAAAAGATGAATTTGGGTTAATTTGGCCTTTAAATGAGCAATTGTTCTGCTCTCAACTCCCTGTGCAAAAATTGAATTTAAGATTCTAAGACTCAATACTCCAAGCCAATTATTTTAAGTCACAATTCAAGTACCAAATCTGAAAGTGATTGTTAAAGTTACCATATTTTTGTAGTTAGAGATTTTAAAAGCACTTGAAGCATCTCTTTTGTATGCAGATGGCCTCAATTGAACTGTTGATATTTAGTGAATGTCATCATGCTCAAAAATTCCATTTATGTGCACAAATAATGAGGAAGATGTATGTTATGGATTACAAAAAAGGGGGCCAATGCAATTTTTGCAACTCTCAGGGTTTTAAAGTAAACAGCAGCAGAAATAACATACGCAAAAAACACATTTATATCCGGTCCATGGATTTCAGGCAAACAGACAAAATTTTCAAAAATTCGCGATCTGGGTTTTTCGCAGGATACCCTCAATTGATTTCATCGTGGGAAATTTCAAAAAATTTAGAGACATTTAAGAGATCTCACCAGTGCTTCTGCAAGGTATATGCCTAGCATTTGTAAACATCTACAACAAAATAATTTTTGTTTCTAAAAAAACAGATGAACAACTGAAATTTTTAGCTTCGAATTAAAGAAGTCTCAAGGCTTCAGGTCATGGGAGGAACCCACCAAGAAATCGGATTGAACTTTACTACAATCTATGGGTGCTCATTATATTGTGTGACAAACGTCTAAAAAACAAAATAAAAGATGTCATCACCTTGTCTTTTATGAACTATGACCGTTTCTGCACTTGAAGGAAAAGACTTATTCGAAGTTAAATTTGCATTTATTTTTTATCATTTTTATTGGTAGAATTTGACATACAAGAGAAATATTCACATCTGAGCATTGAAGAGTGTTTAAATGCTCTTGTTTGTTTAATTGATCTAGTAAATAAAGGCAATACCATAGACGTTATGCTTGAAGATTTATTAAAACCAACGGAAATCTACTGAATGATCTGTCAGACAAGGTTATCTTATTGATAAGTGAAAATTGCAAGGTGCTCGCCAGACATGAAATGGACTAGCAAAGTCATTGGTGGCGCATCTAACACTTAGTTTGATCGATTTCTGGAAAACCAGATAAATGTGTTAATGACACCAAAAGTCGAGTAGAAGCAATTTGTCTTGATAAATTTGCATATATTCCAAAGGGAAATGAGAATGTTTCAACATGACATTCCTGAAGCGAGAACTTGAACCAGACAGGTTTTGTTAAAAGAGTCTTCTGCGAGTTTCTATATGTCGTTGGAGTTTCTAGTAGCTTTTGTTACATATCATTGGAATACCATGGTAGATGAAATATCTCCAAAATTGTCAGAGACTACAGCTAAAGACTTTGTATGAAGATCAACGATGAATACTGCTTATGCCGATAATCAATGGTTCCTGGTGGCACGAACTGCATGAAGGTTAACAAGTCGGGAGACCCTGCAAGGCAGTGTCCTCATTGTTTCAAAAAACCTTTTTACAAAAAGAGACAAACAATTGCTTAAATTGTTTCAAGAATCAGTGAGTTTAGTTAGGCTAGGAGGCAGAAATAAAAGCTCAAGAATTAAGTTTTGAGAGGGTTCGGAGTCTAGTCCTCATCACTGGGTATTGTAATCCAAAAATCTCACGGAAGCCTAAATAATATATTGCAGTTTAATTCTAGTTTTGGGAAGTTGCAGCCATTAATTTTCCTCTCATTTCTCAGTATTCATCCATGCCTTTTCTTCTCTTGGATAGTGTAAGATGCAATTGGTGCTTCAATTTAATTTTTAATGAATTTATTTAATTGTACTCATGACAATTAATCTTAAGAATCCCTTAATGGGCGCTCCACATCCAGGAACCTCATTCACATTTTCTTAATCTTGCATTATTCTTTCTATAGTAAATCTAAATTCATATTCTTAAGTGCCTAATTTTGACTATGTTTTCTATTCTTCTTCAATCCACTTAAGTCCAACATTTTTTGGTTCTCAGAGCCTTTTTGGCCATTCTGCTTTGGAATTCTAGGGTTTTAGAACTATAAGTTCTGGTCACAAGCCTTCATGGCCTGTGCTTCCAGCTACTACTTTTAATTATTTTTATCCAATTTGAAAATGTCTCCGCCATTGTTTCCCACACAGCTAGGAACTGTCTCCTGAGGTACAACAGTAGCTAAGAGATCAAAATATTATGGATCTAAGGGTCTTGTTAATAATGGAAACGAGGCTAACTCATATGTTCAACCTTCCAGTTCAATTCCTCCTCCTCCTTCCTATAATTACAGATCGAGAAAGTGAATCCTGACATGATGATTCAACCGCCTCCTAAAGGTGTGCTTCGGAAATGATCTTTCAACCCACATGCTAGAGATGCACAAAACTATAACATTATTAAAGACTTGGATATGTCTCCTTCTGCACTGTTAGCTCTGGAAGTGTTGCAAACATGCCCGCACAGCAAAATATTTTATTGTCAGCGATAGGAGCTATTGATCTGTAGGATTCTAATCTAATTATATTTGATATTGAGAGTTATATCCCAAGAGTCCCTCATCAACAGGCATTCCAAATTCCAATTTTTGTTAAAACCAGGGGAGTTTTTGCACAGTTGTTAATGAAGGATTTTCTATGTGTATTATGTCGATTTCTTGTTGGAAAGCTTTGGGTTCTCCAGCCATCAATCAATCACCTACCACTCTGAAAGCCTTTGATGGAAGAGGTTTTCATCCTTATGGAATCTTAAACGATCTGCCCATAGAACTAGAGGGTAAAACGATTACGATCGAAGTTGAAGTTGTTGATTCTTATCTTGATTACAGCCTTTTGCTTGGTCGAAGTTGGACCTACACTATGTCAATAGTGGTCTCATCACTTTGAATGATACAATTTCCTCACAAAGAGAAAATTTTCAAAGTAGGCCAGTGTTCTTACTATACTTCAGACCCTAACTATACAGGTAGCATACCTTTTTTCAGAAAAATAAATACTCTTTATGAGGATATTGGTGTTGGTTTACTCAAAGACTCATCATTCTTTGGAACCTTTGCGCTTCCTCCACTGAGTGTTCCTTCTAACCTCGTCGAGGTTAACATGATTACATCAGGCACTATGGAATCTTTTGATCCCTGGATAGTACCTTTAGAGTTTGAATTAGCCTCATATGGAAATGAGATTCCTTTGAGCCCATTTGAATTGGCTTATCAAGCAGTTCAATCATTTTCTGACCCATCATATTCTAATATTGATCGAGTGAATTGGATCAATGATGATTATTCTCCTTTACCTTGGTTAGAACCAGTTTCATTCCCTGATCCTTTTGACTATACATTTTCTATTGATGAAAGTATTATGGAAGTCATGAATTTGGATGAAAGAAATGTCATGGAATGATTACCATCATCGTTAAACTTTTCTCTAACCCTGCTAAAATCAAGAATGATTTTCCTGCTAGGTTTTCTCCTAAGATAGTATATAATCCAAAATTGCCCATTTTAGTTTTTCAAGCTAATTCCTAAAGGAATTTGGCAAACATATCTGCAACGATTACCATTGACACCTCAGTAAAAACAGGAATTATTGAAAATATTCACATAGGTGCCTTATGTTCATTCAAAGAAATTTGAACATATAAGGTCATATTTCAAGAATTTTGCGATATTTTTGCCTGGTCCTATGAGGAAATGCCAGGGATTGACCCAAGCATTGTTGTACAAGAAATTAAGACTTACCTGGATGCAAAACCTATCAGAAAATGATTACGTCCAGTGCATCCACAAAAAGCTGTTGCGATTAAAGTTGAGGTCAAGAAACTGCTCAAAGTAAGTCTCATCTACCTAGTTCCCTTGGTTGATGGGGTGTCCAATATTGTACTTGTTAACAAGAAACTGGGAACCATTAGAGTATGCGTTGATTATAGGGATATCAATAAATCTTGTCCAAATGAAAACTATCCTACTCCCTATATCAATCAAATCATTGACGAATGTGTCGAAAATGAAATGTTTTCATTTATGGACGGATTTTCTGGCTACAACCAAATCAACATACTCCCAACTAATCAATACAAAACCGCATTCATCTGCCCATGGGGGTCTTTTGCCTATCGAAAAATCCCATTCGGTTTGAATAATTTCGATTCAAATTTTCAATGGGCTATGTCTTATGCATTTCACAATATCGAGCATATTGTGCAACCTTATTTGGATAACTTGCTAGCTCATTCACTGAGATAGGAAGACCATCCAATGCATTGGAGAGCAATTTTTATCATATGTAATCATTACAATATTTTCTTGAATCCACATAAGTGTGTTTTTTGTGTACAATTCGGTCGATTGCTAGGATTTGTGGTTTCAAAGTAAGGCATTCGTGTCGATCTGCTAAAGGTTGAGGCTATTTTGAGTTTTCCTTCTCCTTCCAATCTCCACCAACTCTGAAGTTCACAAGGGATAGAAAATTTTCTAGGTAGATTCATCCATAACTACGTTGAGTTGACTAAAGGTTTTACTCAACTATTAAAAAAGGGCATCTCATTCACTTAGGATGAAGTGGCTCAAAAGGCCTTTAATGCACTTAAACATGTGTTAACCCATACACCATTGTTGAATCCTCCTAATTATCATCGAGACTACTTTTTATACTTAGTTGCTTTTGATGTCACTATTAGCATGGTTTTAGTTGAGGAAGATGAATCGAACGAAAAGCATGTGATATATTACTTAAGTATAAATTTGACCAAAATTGAAGCAAAATATGCATGTGGAGAAATTTGCCTTCACAGTTTTTCAAGTTGTCCAACTCTTTTGTCACTACATTCTATTACACAAAATTAATGTGATTTCTGATTGCAGCCCCATGGTTTACATTCTTACCAAAAAAAAAAATTTGGGGAAAGTATTCCAAATGGATAGTCATCCTACAGGAATTCAATTTGGAAATTCATTAAATCTAACTCTAAGAAATCGTTAGCATTTATTGAATTATTATGCGACTTTCCCCGTACTGAGATGGAAAATGTGGTAGAGGATTTTCTTCTAGATGAATCTATCTTTTTTATCAGTACTTTAGATCCCTAGCATGGAGATATCATCATCTATCTTTAGACCCAGACATTTCGGCCAAAACTGAGTCGAACTGATCATTGTTGTATCTGGTATCAATCCCAGCAATACAATATTGTTGGCAATACACTTGATCATCATGATTCCGCTTCTATCTTCAGACAATGTGTAACTTGCGAGGAAGCCGAAAAGGAATTAAATGATTTCCATTCTGGAGCTTGTGGCAGTCATATGCCAGGGTTTTCCACTGCTCAAAAGATCTTGTGCGCAGGATATTTCTAGCCTTCTATGTTCAAAGATTGTATAACTCCAATCCAGAAATGCCATAATTGTCAAATATATGATCGAAAAATGCGTGCACACCCAGCTCCTCTTCACCCAATCATTGTTGTCAATCATTTCACTAAATGGGGCATCGATTTCCTTACATGTAACCCTCACTCGGTCAGAGGGGCATGGATACATTATCCTTGCGGTAGATTATTTTATGAAGTGGACCGAGGTGATGCCTACATATAAGGATGATGGTGAAACAACATCAATTTTTCTATTCAATCATGTGATTTCTCGATTCGGAGTTCCACAAGCCATCGTCACGGACCATGGTAGCCATTTTTGAAATTTTATGATGACTGATCTTACCATGAAGCTAGGCTTGCATCATGAGAGATCTATATATTACCCGCAGGCAAATGGCCAAGTAGAATTTGTTAACAAGGTTTTAACCACCATGATTAAATGGATTATCGGGACTCATAAACGAGATTAGAATCTAATTCTTTATCCAACCTTGTGGGCATATCGTACCAAAGTAAAAAATTCGACGGGTTTTACTCATTTCCAGCTCGTTTATGGCATGGAACTAGTTCTACCGATTGAATGTGAGATACCGTCTTTGAAACTGGAAATTAAATTATTACCAACCACTTCTACCAAGAAAGAAAGTTTCCTTTACTTAGCACATCTCAATAAGACTCGTCGTGATGTTGCATTAGCTAGCAAGGCCCACAAGAAACAAGTTAAAGCACAGTATGATCAAAATGTCAAACCTCTTTCATATGCAGAAGGTGATTTAGTCTTGGTCTATGATCAAGAGCACGATAAGTTAGCTGTTGGTAAACTTGAGCCCATGTGGCATGGCCCTTATGTTGTAAAACATGAACTAGAAAAAGGGCCCTATGAACTAGTTGATTATGTAGGAATTCCTTTGGGAAATCCTAGAAATGGTATTTAACTAAGGAGATATTATGCTTAGATTGTTCGGTGAAATTTTGTATATTGTTGTACTATAGTTTACGTGTGGAAATTTTTAGCAACTTTTTATGGTTTTCCAGTACTTCTCTTGCTTATCTTGTGTTGCACTTGATTTGCAGATGTTGACTCTCCCTCAATCTTACATTGGCTTCGTTGATGGCGCTAGTCGTAGTACTCAGAATTTATCTTCCGCCGCCTGGGTCATTTATTTGCCCACAAATGAGTTAGTTTCTATTCATGGGATATGCCTTGGTCGAACAACAAATAATATTGTAGAGTATAGCGCAATGATTGAGTTATTATCTTATGCCATTTCGTTTGGCATTCGTCAATTGATCGTTAGGTTAGATTCGCAACTCAATGTATTACATTTGAATGGTGTTTATTCAGTTAGAAGTGCTTCCATGTTAAGAATGTTTTTGTGGGTTCGTCTCTTGGAAAGAGTTTTATTATATTGAGTATCAACATATTCCGAGAAATTTAAACACATTAACTGATGCATTGGCTACTTATGTGTTAAATTGGCATTTGTAAAACATTTGTAAAGAAATCAATGCAATATTCATCCATATATTGTATAAGATAGATTGAAATAGAAGTAGTAGCTTTCATTAGATAAATGTCTGTAAAAAGTGTGGCTTTTACAAAAATGCCATCCAAAGACATGAGGCCCCGTGGCCTTTATTTTCCAAACATGTCAATACATCATCAAAAAACAAAAATCTATCCCTCAAACTAATGACTATGCATGATGATGATCATGGTAGCATACAATAGTGTGTGCTACTCGTCGTAGCAAATGAATAATAGGTACAGGAACGCTCGCAATGTGCCTCTGATAAAAGAGAGGCAAATCATATATCCCAGCATCCGGGATGTCTAAGGTCAACTTCTCAAGGTTGTTCTCTATATTTGTCAATGTCTCTGCCACATCCGGGTTCGACACTATGGGAGCTACTAGCTGCTCACCATGCCTATCATATCTACGTAATCCAGCTAGTCTCACTGGAGCCACATCTGCATGATCATTTCGGACAATTAGTTTTGGGTGCCAAAAAAAAACAAAAAAATGAAAATTTTCAAAAATTAACCAAAGTATGAAGTTTTACCTATATTTCCCCACTACATCCTAGGTGACAGTGGCATGTCTGGGTTTCCTATGTAATCCATCCTTATGTATGGAAAATCTTCAATCATGATGATTTGATTTTTTAGCCACTCAAAGAAGTCAAGAGTATATTTGATCGTTGGTCCTTCGCCACCTTCGTGGCATGCCATAAGTGTGACCCATTTCAACATGTGAGGGTCTCGAGGTCCTCATCTCCCTATAGCTACCTATGGAGCAAGAAGAGGGATCTTCTCTAGAGAAAATGAAATGACAAAGGCACCATACCCAAAGTTTTTGAGTTTGCTTGTTCTGACTCTAGTTAGTTTCCCTTTCAGATTGGCAACTACAACCTCACTCCAGTTGCATCTAAGCCTTTGTGAGAAAATGTAGAGTTGCACTACCGCGTAGTCTTACAACAATTCTGATAGATTTCAAAGGAAGTCATGAAATGGTTTTAATGTCAATTCTCCCATCTTTGAGAGTAGCTCCATTAGTACAATGTTGTATCAAATAGGTAGCATTGATTTCACCACCTCACCTATGCCCATACAAATTGATTTCCACCCCATGGCATGGAATTCCAGTTAAGAAGTAAATGTCGTCAGCATCAATGACAATTCTATGGTCTCCAACTATGAAACATTCTTCTTGAACACTCCACTTGCCCACCATCCATTCTAGAAAGTCTAGTTGGGGCTTCATGTCCGGGATATTGAAAAACTTGTAGAGGCCATAGTTTGTCAATGCCTATATGGTTTATGGATGGTTTAAGGTGGTTATGTCTTGTTCTTCGTGCTTGCTCTCTCTCTCTCTACTGCATATTTGCAACTCAAAACCCTGCAAACAAGCATAAAAGATCATTAGAAGTAATCAAGGTAAAAATTGGGAAAAAATTTAGGTGTTTTTCATTTTATTTTTTGGGACCTTGGCTTTGTGCATAGTAGACTGTGTTATACAGTGTGGATGTGTGCACTTATCTTCTTAGAAACTGAGCACATCACGTTTTTTATTGCAAAAAAAATAGTCGATGTGCGCAGGCCCTATAAGGGCAACCTATGCACATCGAGGGAGAAATTCATTTTCAAACTCCTCCCCAAAAAATCTAGATCTATGGTGCAATGATAAATAATAAACATGAAAACAAAGATCTCGGAGAGATGATCTACCTAAAAAAGACGGCTCACGATTTCGTCCAACGGTTTTCCCAGAATCTGCCTCTGAAGTCTATGGTAAAAATGACCTCTATCACGCTCAAAAGGTTAAAAACACAATGGTAAAAACTTTTTTACTTTTTTGTGTTTTTATAAGTTTTTAGGCCTATTTAACTATTATTTTTCACCTTTTAACCCTTAAAATCCAAATTTATAATGTTATTCACTTTATTTTTCAGTAGAGGTAATTATTTCAAGTTTAAGTGTGCAGGTCATAGGTTATTTATGGAAAACGAATCATTTGGGTATGAGTATATTTTTATCACTTTTTCAAACTCATTAAAACTTGCGAAAAAGTGAAACCCTAGAGTTCTCTTTATGCCCTTTTCAGACTCCTTAAATGCAAAAATATCGTTGAGTACTTGAGTACTTGATTGTTCGAACTCGTAAAAGTAAATGAACAACCGTCTATTCAGTATAGTTTTACCCCTTTTACGGACTGATCCAGACTATTTACGAAAAAGGTATATACGTTGACTAATCATGGTCAATAGATTTCTCTCCTGCATTATTTTACCCTTTTTCGGGCTTGAAGGACTCAATTTACGAAAAAGGACATTATGGAGTTTACTTATGTTTTTCTCCTCACTCCCTAAAACTAAAAGACACTAAGCTTTATTTTCTTCGGGATCGTTAAAATTTACGTTGAAAGAACTGAATGAGTTTTCTTTTCGTGTATTTTCAAACTCTTTAAATATGAAAACGACATCGAGTTACCCCTTTATTGGACTCATAAAATCTAAATAGTATAGGACGTGTTAAGCATGACGAGACCAAACCACTCCTTTTTAGGGTTCATTAAAAATACTTTGAAGGAATCGTCCAAAGGATGAGCTTATAGGACAAGCATATGTTATCCTCCTCAAGCTTGTAAAAAATAAAGGGATACCTACCTGTAATGGTAGGGGAAAAGAGAGAAATAATCTTTGTTTAGTATTTGTAAAAGGCTTTATGTCACTCTTGAACATGACACTCAATCATTTTTTATATCTGGGTTAGGAAATCCATTTGTCGTCTAGTTGACCATAGCTCTTTGAAAGTCTTCAGTTGGTTTGGGTATTATTTTTTAGTCAAATGCTGCCAATCCATTATGTCGTTTCTGTGAGATGTTCAAGAGAAGTCCAACCTCATTCAAATTAATTTGCAAGTTATAGCCTTCAGTTGCGTCGACCATCCCTGAGTAAGCCCTAGATTACTCCAAATTGTTGTTCTCCAAAACTTGACATAAGTTTCGTTTCATAGGCCCTCCTGCGATGAGTCACTTCCTATCGACCTCAACTCATTATCTAGGAAGTTGATCTAGAAAACTTTAGTACCTTAAAGCATGCATGCCTTAATGGCAGGTTTCTCACCTTCGATGGCAAGTTCTCATCATTGACCTTCGGTCGAATGATTATATGAGTGTTTGACATTAGCACATTTATTCGCACTTCATAGGTTGTACTAGAAGTACCTTAAGAGCCATTGTCATTATTGGTGGTTTCTCTCACACTTGTTAATGGTTCACATCATTGACCAGTAATCAAGTGGTTTCTACCATGTTCGACTACGAGACATTCAATCGCATGTCTAGATTCATACTACAAATTGATAGATGGAGATCAAAACCTGTTACAAATCCATTTGGGCACATCAATCCCATCATCCATATTAGTGTTTTAGGGCTCATCAAACCCTAATTTCAGTTGCTTCACGCCCTAAACAAGCCACCCTTTTGAATGCCTCCTTCCCAGACAGTTTCGTGACTTGAATACATCCAGAAATAGCCTCTAGAGGGACCAACATAGGTAAGCCCTTGTAAAGGTGCGTTGTAGAGCAGTTGAGTCCAATGCTAGGGTGCTCTGCAGAGCACTTAGGATTCCTTTCACCTGCGTTGGGTGAGAATGAGTGAAATTCAAATAGGCTTTGGGGAATATTCTTATCTTTTGGAGTCATCTAGAAGGTTCCCTCACTTATCAACGCCTATGAGCTAGAAAATGGATGAGGAATGAGTTAAGGTGCATCCTATCCTCTCATCCCTTTCTCCATGGAACTAATTCTAAGTATGGAATGCCATTCAATGTTGCCATTTATGACAAAACCTCCTTCATATTCCTATAAATTTCTTCCAGTTGGTAATCATCGGTGTCGACATGGGTCTACAATCCTCCATGTGGAATCTACTAAGGATGTCCACAATATACTTCCCCTGCCCCAGGAAGAAATGCCCTTCCTCCTGCCACACCTCCAAAACCAAAAAGTAATGCATCAAGCCGATGTCCTTCATCTCAAACTCCATCGCAAGATCTCTCTTGCAGTGCTCTATGAGTCTCTCTGCACCTATAATGACCAAGTCATCCACATAGAGCACCAGAATGAGAGGCTCCTCACCTATCACAACAAAGTAAAGTTTCAGATCTGCCTCACTCTTTGTGAAACCCATCCCCTGCAAATATGTATCTATCCTGGAGTACCAAGCTCTGGGAGCTTGCTTCAGGCCATAAAGGGCCTTCTTCACTCTACACACATGGGACTCCTTCCCATGCACCTCAAAGCCCTGTGGCTGCTCAATGTACACCTCCTCCTGTATGAAGCCATTGAGAAATGTGGTCTTCACATCCATCTGGTGGATCTTCCAACCCATCTCTGCTGCTATCGATATAATGGAGCGAATCGAAGTATATCGAGCCACGGGAGCGAAGGTCTCCTCATAATCAACTCCCTCTACCTGGGAGAACCCTCTAGCCACAAACTTCGCTTTGAATTTCTCAATGCTGCCATCTGCAGCATGCTTTACCTTGTAAAGCCATCTGGAAGTAACCACGGATTTGCCCTCAGGCCTCGGCACCACCTCCCAAACATCATTCTTCATGATAGAAGAATACTCCTTCTGCATGGCCTCTCTCCAGACCTGCTGGCTAGCTGCCTCCTCATAGCTAGAAGGCTCAGAGTCAAGGATGCTGGTAACCATCGCCATATAGCTACAAAATCTCTCAGGTGGTCTACTCTCTCTGACCGGCCTCTTCGGCTCAGCAACGGATGTGGCATCTCTCAAGGTGTCCTGAAGCCACTTGGGCTTCCTCTTCCCTGAGCATGCTTCTCCCATAGGAGAATGAAACTCCTCCTCCTCATCACCATCAGTAGCCTGAACTCCTGACTGTCTGTCTGCTGTCCTCCTGCCTGCACCTGAACCTGTAGAAGCTGAGGTACCGTGTGAACTGTCCATCAGTGGACTCCCTAGTGAACTGCTCTGTGACCTGCTCGGAGCACCACCCCTCTGGTTCGGTGAGCCACTGCTCACTGATGGACCTGACATCCTCATAGATGTACCTCCAGATCCTCCTGATCCTCCTGATCCCTGCCCACTGGATCCCTGTGATTGACTCAACTGTTGTTGAGGGTCTGGCTGATCCAGATACTCCAACTCCCGTGATCTCCTAAAGGCCCTGTCCTCCTCGAACTTCACATCCCGTCTGACAACAACTCTCTTCTGTGCAGGAATGTAAATCCGAAAGACCTTTGAGGTCTCACTGTAGCCCACAAAGATACCCTTCTCTGCGGTGGGCTCTAGTTTGGTTCTCTTCTCCTTGGGTTGGGTATATAGGAGTATGTAATGGATCCAAAGATATGAAGATGACCAATATCAGGCTTCTTCCCAGAGAAAGCCTCCTCCGGAGTCATGTGCCCCAAGGCACGATGCGGACTCCTGTTCTGCAAGTAAACAGCTGTGTTGCAGGCCTTTGCCCACAAAAACAATGGCAACCCCTGATCATGTAACATGGCTTTGGCAGCCCCTATGATGGATCTGTTTTTCCTCTCCGCAACCCCGTTCTGCTGGGGGTTGTAAGGAACAGTGAACTCCCTCCTAATGCCTGCCTCCGCACAATAGTCAACAAACTCTCCAAGGGTATACTCTCCTCCATTGTCCGACCTCAGGGACTTGATCTTCCGACCTGTCTGTGTCTCCACAAGAGCTCTGAACTCCTGAAACCGCTTGAAGACCTCACTCTTGGTCTTCAAGAAATAAATCCAGGTCCTCCTGGAGTGATCATCAATGAATAAAACATAGTACTCATATCCACTCAAGGAAACATGAGACATCCGACCGCTCACATCAGAATGAATCAAATCAACTATCCCAGTCGCTCTGCTGTCACTGCTGGGAAAAGGGATTTGGCAAACTTGCCCATCGCACATCCTCTGCAAGTATCAAAGTGATCAGTACTGAAATCTGGCACACCTGTAGTGATTTCCCGCAAGGTCCTCAAGGCTCCATGATACATATGTCCCATCCTGCGGTGCCAAATCTCACATAGCTCAGAACTGCTAGCTTTGCTGTCGGTACTACTGCTTAATGCCACAAGGGACTGGAATACAAACTTGTACACCTTTGCATGGCGTACACCTATCACTCTAGCTGAATCAGCTGGAGTGCCCCTGGCATACATCAACACCTGTCCTCCCTTGAACAATATCTCATATCCTCTGTCCTCCAAAGCTGAGACGGACATGAGGTTCTTCCTCATCCCTGGCAGATAAAGAACATCTGTCACCCTCAAAGGAGGTTTGGACTCCTCTGAAATGTCAGTGTCCCCACCCCAACTGCTCTAACAACTCTGTCATCACCGAGTACTACCTCTATATCAGTGCCACTCTCTGAAAGCTCAGAGAAGTACTCACGGACTCCTGTCATGTGACGTGAAGCCCCACTGTCCACATACTAGATACCTGAAGATGCTCCGCTAATCGAGGGAAAAGCATGCTTCCTCTGAACCTGTGTGGCAGGTGATCTTGCACTAGAGGACTCATACGCAGTGAACCCAAACTCTCGGTCAAAATGAACTGCAAAATCCTCAACCTCTGCTGAAGCTACCACGTTCTGGTTCTTCCCCTTCTTCTTCTTCTTCTCCGGACACACAACTGCATAGCGTCCCATCTTTTGACAATTCCAACACTTCACCTTGGAATAGTCCTTCTGTGTGTTACCCTATTTACCTTTACCTTTGCCTTTGCCCCCACCATTGCTTGTGGAAGCCTCTGCTTCTTCCCTTTGCCTTTCTTGCCTCCTTCTGACAGTGCTACATCCTCATCCTGCTCAACTGGCTTGGTTGCCCCAAGCTGACCTTTCCTGATCTCTGTCTAAATGCAATCATCCCAAAACCTCTCCCATGTGGGAAGGGTCTCACGTGCACAAACCCCATCAGCAAAGTTCATCCATGAACGGGGGAGACCATTCACTGCAATCCACACCAACTCAGTGGGTGGAATGGCCTTTCCAATTGCTGCCAACTCATCTCTCACATTAGTAATCTTTGTGAGATATCCAGCTGCACTATCATTACCCATCCTAATGTTCTTCAACTTCTCCTTTTGGACCATTTTCCGGTTCTCATTGATACTCTGGTAGAGATTGGACAATGCTGTCCACATCTCATGGGAATTGCTCTTTCCTCTCACATGAGGAATGCGATGGTCTTTGACTCCGTCTAGAATCAGCCTCTTACCCTTGTTGTTCTTTTTATTATACTCAGCCAACTGAGTAGCATCAGTAGGCACAACAACAGGGTTCTGTGTGGTATGCACCATGATATCCCAAACTTCTGCCTCCTCAAAGATACTCTGCATTTTCTCCTTCCAAATGCTGTAATTTGTATACCCATCCAGCCTATCCTCCACCCTCAATCCCAATGACATCCTGCTGTCCTAAAACTGAAAAATAGCACTGCTGTAGTAAAGATAAAACTGCTGTTTGTGAAAAATCAGCTTGCTGGAATTTTCTGAGTGAAAAATCAGCAGGCTGTAATTTTCCTCTTTGATGTCCCAAACTGCACTTTAGCACTCAAGCTCTGATACCATGTAGACATTTCTCATTTCCCACCCCGATTTTCAGTTTCACCTTATTTCTCCAATATAGTTAAATGCTCTTTCCCATATCCATACATTCAACAACTGAAAAAATAAATTTTTGCTGAAAACACAAATTCTGGAAATTTTACAGAATGCTGAAAAATGCAGAAATAAAAAATCAGCAGGTATAAACAGTCATTTAACACATTTGAACACAGTGATTTTTGGTCAATGTGACCCTGGAAAAACCCCCTACAACTCTTGGGGAAAACCAATTCGAGAGCTCTTCTTTATTTCTGGAAATGCCTTTTTACAGTGAGAAATATTCAACAAAAAAACCAGCAAGCAAATTTACAACTTATCTCTTTTCCTGTGCCTCATAGCAAACTGGAAATTACAGCAAACAAGATAGCAATAAATGCTGTACGGCCTCCTTGATTTTCGTGTCCACTTTCAGCATTAAATGCTGCTGTATGGCGCGCATTAAATGTGTTGTACAGACTGCAATAAATGCGTTGTACGGACCTCGATTTGCATGCAGGAAAAACAACAAACTGCTCCTCGATTTCTGTGCAAACCACTCGATTTCTGTGCAAACCAGCTGTATGGATTTCTAGAAAATCGTGCCAAAATCAGCCTTTCACTATGTGCTGAATCTGCTATACAAATCTGCTCAACTGCTGCCTTGGAATGTGTGCCAAGCTGTTGTCTCCTTCTCCTTGTTCAAAAATCTCCCTTGCTTTCTTGCTCTCATTCTCTCAATCTGCTCATGAAAGAATGAATGACCTCTTTTCTCCTTTTCCTCCTTTAATCTAATCCTAAGTGACTTTTGGGTAACCTCTAAATCCAATGGCTGAAATAGATTGAGATATAGGGTTGAGATTAAATGCTCATTTAAATCTCACTTTTTATTTTTTAACTCACCCCACTTTAATAAAGACCACTTAGTCATTTATTTCCAAAGTCACTTTTCCTTTCTAATTTTTCATTGACTTTATAAAAGTCACTTTAAAATTAGACTTAGTAACTTTATCACTTTAAGTCACTTTTAAAATTAGATTTAACTTTATAAAAATTATAAAGTTACTTTAGGAGAAAAATTAAATTCTTTTGGACACTTTTCCCTAGGCCAAAGATTAAAGCCTTAGGGAACCATTTGTCCTCCGGTACCAAATTTCAACATTTTAGTAATCGGGCCTTTAAAATTTATATGCTTATGTTTCCTTTTAATCAAAGGGATAATATAAATTAATAATTCAGCCCCCTTTTTTTAATATAATGTGGCCAAGTAATAAAAAAATTCGATCCCCCTTAAGAGAGATTGACGGCTCCAAATTTAAAATTGCGACTTGAGTTTCCACCTCAAACTATCAATATGTGGGATAATTATTGAGCAAAAGACAATTTAGACAGAAATTTTGTCAAATGCTCAGTAAAGAAAATTTGTCGATCCCTTTCAATAAATAATCATTTTGCTGTAGGAACTGGGTCTTGGCTTCTCCGACAAATAGATAAAATAAAACACTCATTCTTCTTCCAAGTTGATCTGCAACAAAACCCTCACGCTGGCAGGGTGCATAGCTCTGAAACCACTGTAATGTACCAAACAAATTTTTTTGCCAATTTCCGGAACCACAATTCTTCATATAAAAATTTCGCCCATTTAAGAGAAAATCACCAGAAAATTCCACACAAGAAACTACCATTAACGCGGCAACAAGGAACTTAGCTTTATCTTATTATAATATGGGAGAAAGGTTACATGCCAAAACAATAGCTGAGAAGACCTCCAAATGTTCTGCTGCAGTGCTAGTCCGATCTCCAAACTATAACTGAAAATATTGCCCAAATGGGAGCTCTATGTGACCCCCACCCCATTGCACAAAGCTGCTACTGCTAATCTGCTCTCCAAAATATCCATTGAAGCAACGTGAGATTTCTGAGTGAAATCTCCTCAAGAATGTTGGGATTTCATCCAACACCCACTAGCACTCCCGAGGGTTTTCGTCCTTGGGGCTTAGAAGTTTGGAACTAGGTTCTCCAAACCTCATCAATAGAAAATAGTAACAATTCGAGGTGTCCTCCAATGGCCTCCTCCTCTTTTTATAAATCTGATGGACCCCTCTAGAACCTCCTGTTTTATTATTATTTTAATCATGGAGTCTTTTTCCCTCTTTTATTTCAATTAAATTATTCATTTTAATGTGGGAAAGGGGTAAATTAGTCACCATGCCTCAGGTCACTAAAAATCACTTCTAACCATCCCATCTCGTAGATCTTCTTGTTTCGGTTCCACCGAGCTATTACACTAAGGTGTTCCATCAAGTATTCCTTTTCGAACGCTACTTTAAGCGTAATTAATTCAGTTAAACCCATTAATAACTCAATTTTTTGAAAGTTGTCAAAATGCAACGGAACGAAAGGCAGATTGTGTGGATGATGGAATATATCGAGTGAATACCATTGGGCCTCATAAAAACTCTTCAAACGCCCTCCAAAATCCCTTGAGCTCGTTGATGATGCCAACTTGCACATGTCAAGTGTCTGCCCCCAACTTTGAAAGTCCATCCTAATTATGCCATAAGGAACACTAGAAAAAGGAACAAAATAGCTTGAGCCGTTGAGCCAAGTCTACACATTTGTTGTTCAGCATGAAAGATTTCCGGGCGGGAATCTTACCTCCATCTTCAGTGGACTTCGAGTGCCACTCTAGGGGAGCCCATATACACAATTCCAACGCTCTTCTCGAGGTGATTTCTGGGAAATTTGTCCCATTTTTTGAGCAATCTGGGTGTAAGAGGAAATTTCACACTCCTTGGGAGAAGGGGTTATAGAGCAGGTATTGTCCTGTAAATTTGAGGAGATTCTCTTGAGAAATTTTGCCGGTGATTCACGAGAATTTGCAGGCCAGAATTGGAGGGAATCTTGAGGGCATAATTGTGCCTTTCTGGGGTTTGCGTAGAGCTGGAGGCACAATAATTTCATGGAAGCTTTGGGAGCCTGAAAAGCTCACATTTTCTGTTTGGAGATTTTCCTATTAGCAGGAGCTATTCATTTGTAAATTTCTAGCTGTTGGTGGGAGTTTCCCAACTCATCTTCAACAGTGACACTCTTGTGGGACGCAGAGCTAGTGAACTAGAGAATTCACACTTTTAGGGCCCGCCGGGTTAGTGGGAATTGGGCTATAATATTTCTGGGCTTTGATGGAGTTGGCATGGGGTGTTCATGGCTAAAATTGCAAAATTTCTCAAGCTAAATGGAGGGCAGAAAGAGCAGTTCACCTACAATAGCAAGAATTGAGAAATTATGGGCCAACACAGTCTTTGGAGAGGAGTTCATCCCATTTCTTCTCTATTCTAGCTAAATATTTAGCATCACTAGTGGCAGCGCTCTTCTTCAGATTGCATGGTCTTTCGAAGACCATTGTTAGTGATTGGGACAATCAGTTTATGGGGGCATTTTGGCAGGAGCTCTTCCGGTTGGTGGGGGCCGAGTTCACACCTAGCAGGAGCTATCATCCCTAGATTTATGGGCAAGCCGAGATCGTGAACAAGTGGCTATAGGGGTACTTGCGCAACTATGTGACGGGGCAACATGCGTGGATGAAGTAGCTACACCTTGGGGAGTACTATTACAACACCACCTATCATATATCCATTGGTATGTCTTCCCTTTGTGCTTTATATGGTTACGATGCTTTGAATTTTGTGGACATGATTTTTGGAGATAGGAGGGCCCCATGGGCCAAAAATTGGATCAAGGAGAGCTAAGAGGTCCTTAGAGCTCTCAAAGACAACTGACAAACCACCCAAAATCAGCTAGAGATGTAGGCTGACAGGCATAGGGTTGAGAGGCACTTGAGGTTAGGGACATGGTTTTCCTGAGGCTCCAACCATACAGACAGTCCACCTTGAAGCAAAAGTGAGTTGAGAAGCTCAAGCCATGCTTTTATGGGCTATACAGGGTGACCAGGTGGGTTTGAGAGGTAGCGTATGAGCTGGAACTCCCACCAGAAAGTAAGGTGAACAACGTGTTTCATGTCTCATGCCTGAATATGGCCTTGGGACGATAACCACCATGGAGTTACCACCCTTAGATGATGAGGGCAGGTATTTCCATTTGATCTGTATTTCACTATTGTTTTCTCCTTCTATGTTAATGGTTGATTTTAAGCTTGTGCAAGAAATCTTAGTTTTGAGTTTACCAAGCGTTAGGGAAAGTTCTCGGCTGAACCAACCAACTCCGGGATTGCGTTTTTTGAAAGAGCCCAGCTAGTTTTAATTCCGGGCTTATCATTTAAATTTTTCTTATGAATGCAAGAAGAGTTTTCTGAAGTATCTAACATTAAAATTAAATTATGAGAATATTACTGTGGATTATTGACAAATCTGGCTGCTTAAGAGTCGAAAATCTATAAATATTGTAAATTTTTAGCTGGTTTTAGGGTTTTCAGTGTATTTTTGGCACATTTTACTTCTGGGTTTTCTGTTTTGCCATTGCAGGTTGCAGGTAAAGGTTTTGAGAAATATTTCAGGGTTTCATTCAGGCAATCTGGAGCAGGAAAGATTTTAAATTTTGATCAAGTTTCTGGACTACTGGTCTGCAACCTGCGTTTTCATTTTTTTACTATTGCGTGGGGTTTCATAAAAAAAATCCAAAGTACATGTATGAAATCCGTTTTCTGGAATTTGGGATATTTTTATGAGGGTTTCAGAATTGTTTTATCATTTTGGCATGCTTCAAAATTTTTCTTTGTTGCTATGGTCACCCTCAATCGTTGCCCAACACTCCCTTCTTCACGCTAGCAGTCTCAGCGTATTTCTCAGCACCTCTATTTCTTGCAAAGAATCCCCACGTCCCTCAAATCTCCTCAGCTCCCTTCGTCCAAATCTGCAAGCAGAAAATTCAACTCTCCTCCACGCATTTGGCTTTATCCCTACTGCGTCCCCTCACCCTTGCTCTCTCATCATTTTCTCCATGCAGCCTCACGTCCCTCTCACTTTGCGTTTTGTCTATTATAACCTTGCTGCAGCTACAGTCATCCTCACACAGCGAGATCCGCATCACTCCACGCAACCATCATTGTCTCTCGAGCCACCTGCGTGTTTCATTTTCTCTCCACACTGCTTGTGCGCAAATCATTTATGCTGTCCAGTCTTCAGCTCGCAGTCTTTAGGCAGTTTTCCAGCCATCGATCCACCCTCGGCCTTCATTTTCGTGGCTTCTACGAGCTGCTCTCATTCGTTTCTACCATCCCATTGAGCTACCATTCCGTCCAGCTCCCAAACCCTCAGACCTGCACACGATAAACAATCAAAACAAATTTTGATTTCAATTTTTTTGTTTTTTTTTGTTTTAACATACTTCATATATATATAAAAGATCTAACCCTAATCGCATATACATAGAACTATAACTATGTTATATGTAATACGGTTTAGTTATAGTTCTATGTATATGCGATTATATATAGATCTTTTATACATATATGAAGTATGTTAGAAAAAATAAAAACGTAAAACATTTCGAATTTCATTTTTAGCCTTTTATTTAGTTTGTATATAGTCAGTATATGCAAGCTCCTTTTAAATTTCATTTGATTTCATTTTTTTTTCATTTGGTAGAATTTCGATTCCGTATAGTTTTTATTTTATTAAATATTTATTAAAAAGAAGAAGAAGAAGGAGGAGGTTAGGTTTAGGTTATTTTTTGATTTTGTATATATTGGCGTGTATTGTCATGAGGTTAGGATTGATGTTTTAATTTGTTTAGGTTTCATTTAGTTTAAGTTCTAGTTTGATTTTTTTTGTTTGTTTTGATTAA
>APFE031165442.1:0-17291 GCA_000404065.3 Pinus taeda | reverse complement strand
AGTAAATAAATGCATAATTTTAATTGTTTAATATATTAAAATGCATTTAAAAATTCGACGGATGAGATTAAAAGAAATTTTGATTCTCATCGACGATCGAGATTAGTTTGACATGGATCACTCGAACTAGCCAATAGGATTTTTTCCTTTAAATAGGGTGCTAGGGGTCATTTGAGATGGAGATTGGATCTGAGAGTCTGGTGCTAAATAAAGCTCTCTTGTAGTCATTTTTTTGTGCAATAAAGAAAGACTTTGGGGTTGAAATCTTGCTGCTGTTACTCCTCTGAAAGTGCTGTAAGATGATTTATTTTTTTGCATAATTTTATTTTCAGCCATTGATAATAGCTTGATGAAGATTGATCTAGGCACAGGTATCTTGTCTGATCTCTGGGGTTCGAATAATAGTGTAGATTCTGAAATATAATGGCAGGTATCTCCATTTGATCTGGATTTCACTATTGTTTTCTCCGTCTATGTTAATGGTTGATTTTAAGCTTGTGCAAGAAATCTTAGTTTTGAGTTTACCAAGCGTTAGGAGAAGTTCTCGGCTGAACCAACCAACTCCGTGATTGCGTTTTCTGAAAGAGCCCAGCTAGTTTTAATTCTGGGCTTATCATTTGAATTTTTCTTATGAATGCAAGAAGGGTTTTTTGAAGTATCTAACATTAAAATTAAATTATGAGAATATTACTGTGGATTATTGACAAATCTGGCTGCTTAAGAGTCAAAAATCTGTAAATATTGTAAATTTTTAGCTGGTTTTAGGGTTTTAGTTTATTTTTGGCACATTTTACTTCTGGGTTTTTTGTTTTTGCCATTGCAGGTAAAGGTTTTGAGAAATATTTCAGGGTTTCATTCAGGCAATCTAGAGCAGGAAAGATTTTAAATTTTGATCAAGTTTCTGGACTACTGGTCTGCAACTTGCGTTTTCATTTTTTTACTATTGCGTGGGGTTTCATAAAAAAAATCCAAAGTACATGTATGAAATCCGTTTTCTGGAATTTGGGATATTTTTATGAGGGTTTCAGAATTGTTTTATCATTCTGGCATGCTTCACAATTTTTCTTTGTTACTGTGGTCACCCTCAATCGTTGCCCAACACTCCCTTCCTCACGCTATCAGTCTCAGCGTATTTCTCAGCACCTCTATTTCCTGCAAAGAATCCCCACATCCCTCAAATCTCCTCAGCTCCCTGTGTCCAAATTTGCAAGCAGAAACTTCAGCTCTCCTCCACGCATTTGGCTTTCTCCCTACTGCATCCCCTCACCCTTGCTCTCTCATCATTTTCTCCCGCAGCCTCACGTCCCTCTCACTCTGCGTTTCCTCTGTTATAACCTGTTGTAGCTCGAGTCATCCTCACGCAGCCAGATCCGCATCACTTCACGCAGCCATCATTGTCTATCAAGCCACCTGCGTGTATCATTTTCTCTCCACACTGCTTGTACGCAAATCATTTCTGCTGTCTAGTCTTCAGCCCGCAGTCTTCAGGAAGTTTTCCAGCCATCGATCCACCCTCGGTCTTCATTTTCATGGCTTCTGCGAGCTGCTCTCATTCGTTTCTACCATCCCGTCGAGCTGCCATTCCGTCTAGCTCCCAAACCCTCAAACCTGCACAAAATAAACAATCAAAACAAATTTCGATTTCAATTTTTTTTTTGTAAGTTGTAAATGTAATACGCTTTAGTTATAGTTCTATGTATATGCGATTAGAGTTAGATCTTTTATATATATATGAAGTATGCTTTAATATATAAAAAAATAAAAATAAAAACGTAAAACATTTCGAATTTCATTTTTAGCCTTCTATTTAGTTTGTATATGGTCAACGTATGCAATCTCCTTTTAAATTTCATTTGTTTTCATTTTTTTTCATTTGGTAGAATTCCGATTCTGTTTAGTTTTTATTTTATTCAATATTTAAAATAAAAAAAGAAAAAGAAAAAAAGGTTGGGTTTAAGTTATTTTTTGATTTTGTATATATTGGCATGTATTGTCATGAGGTTAGGATTGATGTTTTAATTTGTTTAAGTTTCATTTAGTTTAAGTTCTAGTTTGATTTTTGTTTGTTTGTTTTGATTTCAATATAATATATATAAAAAAGGGTTTTTTCATTTTGTTTTCCCTTTTATTTTTGATTTTGTTTTGGCCTTTGATTTAAACTTAGGCTCAAAAATATAAAGTACAAAAAAAATAAAATTTAAAAAGTTCTTTATTAGGCTTTATTTGATTTTAAATTTTAAAATATAAAAAATTTAAATTTAAAAAAACAATAAAAAGTTTTCTTTTTTAAAAATTTTTTTCCCTTTTCTTAGGTATATATGATAAAGTGTTAGTTTTAATTGAGATTAAATTTAATTATTAAATTTCAATCTTGTTTTAATTTAAAACTTAAAATTTTATTAAAAAAAATAAAACCTTAATTCAAAAAAGTTGAATCCTTAGGCCTTTTTTAGAAGTTTGTTTAGATTTTTAGATATTAGTTTGTTTTATCTTAAATTAAAAATTTATTAAAAAATAAAAAAAATTATAAAAATTTAAATTTTAGATTTAAATGGTTAATGTTTTGTTTAAATTTAATTGATTTTAGAATTAAATGTTCAAAAATTTGAGTTCATTTAGTTAACTTTAGTTAAAATTTGTTTATTTATATAAAATAATAAAAATTAAAAAAATTTAAAAAGCTTAACTAAAAAATTGAAAATTCATTTTTGGAGTCTCTTGTGATATTTATGTTCCATTTCTCTATAGCTAAATGCACTTAATGTTTATTTAAAGTTGGCTATATGAAAGTGGTAGCTGGTTAGCATTTAAATTTTATGGTCATTTAAAGCATTTGTTTTTTTTTTGTAAGTTTAATTGCTGGATCATCGTTAAAGCATTGTGAATTTATTGAATATTTTTCATTGCTTGGATTAGTTGATAATAAATGATTGTTTTACATGGTTTATACTTCTGCAACATTTAATAAATAATCATTTAATTATTAACTCCATAAGGCACTGGTACATTAATTTCTAAATCAATCAAGTGCTAAGTTCCCTTGACGTGTCTCCCAACCCAACTGGTCCACAGTTGGTATTCTTTCATCCCATAGGGTCTACCCCCGTTAGCCTCGAGAGACGGCTTAAACGGAGGGATCGGGGATCAGCGTGACAGCCCCCGATCTGAGCGTTGTAGTGACAATCTATGCAACACTTTTTGGCGTTGTTGTCGGCGGTAGAGTTTTTCTGTCCCTGGCGTTTCAATGACATTCATCTTCTCATTTCTCGTCATTCTTTCATCCGGTCTGAGCGTTGTCGTGACAATCTGTGCAACATCATTTTTTGGCGCCGTTGCCGACGGTAGAGTTTTTCTGTCCCTGGCGTTTCAATGACATTCATCTTCTCATTTCTCATCATTCTTTCATCTTTCTCATCTTTCGTTTGAGCTAGCAGATTCAACATTTTTTGGCATCATTTGGATCTTTTCATCGCCTTACCTTTCGTCATATCAGCAACTACTCTTCAGTGCGTTTCTTGTTTGGGTGGCGACTCCATTTCTTTTATTTTTCCCAGGCAAGAAGCCTCCTTCATATCTGCTTGTTTGTTGCTTTTTGGATCCTAGAATTAGATTCATTGTTCAAGTGGCTACTCCACTTCTTTCATCTATTGATTTTCTTGAGCAGAGGTTTCGTTCTATCATCCATTTGGTCCCTCGTTATTCATCATGGATTATTCGTTTAAACCATGTCATTTTATTGATAATCTCCATGATTTTCCGGAAGAGACTATTTCTAAATTATTTTTGTTCTCAGGTGGTGATTCAGTCGCTGCTAGAAAGCATTTAAACAAGTTTACTTGTGTAATGACCATATATTGTAGACTTCTTCAATATAATCATGAAGATGTCAAAATGCGTTTATTTGTCCGTTCTTTAGAGGGTGATGCTTTGAACTGGTTTAATAATTGTCCTGAAGATTCTTTCACTTCTTTACAAGACATTGTCGATGCTTTTAAAGATAGATATGGTGATCCAGATAGCTCGCCTTGTACCCCTAAAATTGTGCAACAGAAAGAAAGTAATCTTGTAAAAGGTCCAGTTGTCGATGAAAGATTTCAAGACAATTTTTCATATCAGAATGTGCCATCCACCTGTACCATTGCAAATCAAATCCATGATAGTGGAAAAGCAGGGACAAATTGTAAAAACAGTGTTCATAATGAAAAGGAAGATCAAAAGCAAATTATACAAGAACTAATGCAGTTGGTAAAAAATATGGAGATCAATCAAACTAATTACGCCAATGATGTGAGAACTTTATGCACCCACTTGGAAAAACGTAATAGGGAGATGGAGATCATGCAAAATCAACATGCTAAGGAAATTGAGGCCATGAAGACTAATCATGACACAGAAAATAGTTTTATGCAAAGCAAGTTATCAGGCTTAGAGAAAAATATGACGACCATGAAAGATAATCATGATAGGGAAATTAATATTATGTAAAATAAGTTATTGACCATGGAAGAAGACCATGCCAGGGAAATCAGTGCTATGAAGGTTGAACACTCTAATCAGATAGATGCCATTAAAATACAGGTTCAGAAGTTTGAACAATGGTCAGAGGATGAGAGAAACCAGGGAATGTCAATAGATCAAGAGCCTCCTTATCTGTTACAGCAAGCTCCATCATATTATGAGGTCCTTTGTTCCACTGAAAAGTGGATAATTGAAGGTGACCTAGATAAAAGGGAAATTAATAATCAGATTGATGCTCACATGGTTAATCCACCAGTCATAGAAGATCAAGTTATGGCAAGGCAGATGCAGAATGAAGAAAGTCATGTCACACATATCTTACATAATTCATCTGAGAGCTTTGAAGCAGAAAGTTCCACGTCATCTGTGATACAACTCGCCACAAAGAAAAAGCACAAGAAAAAGAAAATGAAAAGAAGATTTGATGCATCAGACGGCCGCGAGCAGCTTGATTTTCGGATATGAAAAAGTCCTACATATGCAGAATTGGACATGGCACATCTGATAAGCAGCTGACAGATTTGCCTGAAAGCAGGCAAATGCTCATTATACACTACATTGAACACATCTGATGCCATGGGGTATCCTCTGTATTTCTAACCTTATTCCTTGTTTTTTCAACATTTTCATTTCTGTTTATGATTAGATTTACTTTTTAGTTAATAAATGAAGAGCTTATATCTTTCCTATGCATAATGTCATATGATGATTTTTGGACGGATGCTACTTATATTTTGTTGTATTGCATGGATGTAGATTCTGGATTCTCACATTCCTATAGTGCAGCAACGTGTCAACTACCCATAGCAGTACACCCCCTTTTCTTCGCAAAAGGGATAGCGCTTGATCGACGTGTCCGTGCCATTCGTCATCGTTGACCTGATCATGTTGTGTTGTAAACCCAGTCTGCATGTGTAAATTGTAAATAATATTTGCAGATCTGAGTCATGTATGTAAATTGCCTAGGTGGACCTAATTTTCTAGTGATAATCTACATTCCGGAAGGTTTTTTGTCTCACCGATCCATGATCGATAGAGTTTTTCTTCAGCCTAACCCCAAAGCCGGAATGAATTTTGTCATTGTAATCTTAGGGGAATCCTAGTGCATTGATCTGCTGAATTATATCGGTGTCGCAAGACGGGTGGTCTATGAGGATCTATGTCAAATGGGTTTTCCCCCTTGAGATGTAAAATTGTAAAAGTCATGATGCAAAGTGTCTTGAGGGTTAGAAAATGTTTTAATCCCCTCATAAGTCCTAAGTCCTAGGTCCTAGGTGATTTTTCCAAAGGCTAAGTTCGAGGATTGAAAAATAAAAAATAAAAAAGAATAAAAAAATAAAAGATATAATAATAAAAAATAAAATAAAAAATAAAAAAACTAAAAAAAAATAAAAAAATAAAAAAAAAAAATAAAAATAAAATAAAATTTAAAAAATAAATAAATAATTGAAAAAAAATAATAAAATAAATAATAACTCAAATTTTTTGAGTAAATAAATGCAGAATTTTAATTGTTTAATATATTAAAATGCATTTAAAAATTCGACAAATGAGATTAAAAGAAATCTTGATCCTCATCGATGGTCGAGATTAGTTTGACATGGATCACTCGAACTAGCCATTAGAAATTTTTCCTTTAAATAGGGTGCTAGGGGTCATTTGAGATGGAGATTGGATCTGAGAGTCTGGTGCTAAAGAAAGCTCTCTTGTAGTCATTTTTTTGTGCAATAAAGAAAGACTTTGGGGTTGAAATCTTGCTGCTGTTACTCTTCTGAAAGTGCTGTAAGATGATTTATTTTTCTGCATAATTTTATTTTCAGCCACTGGTAATAGCTTGATGAAGATTGATCTAGGCACAGGTATCTTGTCTGATCTTTGGGGTTTGAATGATAGTTTAGATTCTGAAATATAATGGCAGGTATCTCCATTTGATCTGAATTTCACTATTGTTTTCTCCCTCTATGTTAATGGTTGATTTTAAGCCTGTGCAGGAAATCTTAGTTTTGAGTTTACTGGGCATTAGGGGAAGTTCTCGGTTGAATCAGCCAACTCCCAGATTGCGTTTTCTAAAAGAGCCCAGCTAGTTTTAATTCCGGGCTTATCATTTAAATTTTTCTTATGAATGCAAAAAGGGTTTTCTGAAATATCTCACATTAAAATTAAATTCTGAGAATGTTACTGTGGATTATTGACAAATCTGGCTGCTTAAGAGTCGAAAATCTGTAAATATTGTAAATTTTTCGCTGGTTTTAGGGTTTTCAGTTTATTTTTGGCACACTTTACTTTTGGGTTTTCTGTTTTTGCCATTGCAGGTTGCAGGTACAGGTTTTGAGAAATATTGTAGGGTTTCATTCAGGCAATCTGGAGTAGGAAATATTTTAAATTTTGATCAAGTTTCTGGACTACGGGTCTGCAACTTGCGTTTTCATTTTTTACTGTTCCCTGGGGTTTCATTAAAAAAAATTTAAAGTACATGTATGAAATCCATTTTCTGGAATTTGGGATATTTTTATGAGGGTTTCAGAATTGTTTTATCATTCTGGAATGCTTCAGAATTTTTCTTTGTTGCTGTGGTCACCCTCAATCGTTGCCCAACACTCCCTTCCTCACTCTATCAGTCTCAGCGTATTTCTCAGCGCCTCTATTTCCTGCAAAGAATCCCCATGTCCGTCATATCTCCTCAGCTCCCTGTGTCCAAATTTGCAAGCAGAAACTTCAGCTCTCCTCCACGCATTTGGCTTTCTCCCTACTGTGTCCCCGCACCCTTTCTTTCTCATCATTTTCTCCATGCAGCCTCACGTCCCTCTCATTCTGCGTTTCCTTTGTTATAACCTGCTGTAGCTCCAGTCACCCTCACGCAGCCAGATCCACATCACTCCATGCAGCCATCGTCTCTCGAGCCACCTGCGTGTTTCATTTTCTGTCCACGCATCATTTCTGCTGTCCAGTCTTCAGCCCACAGTCTTCAGGCAGTTTTCCAGCCATCGATCCACCCTCAGCCTTCATTTCCGTGGCTTCTGCGAGCTGCTCTCATTCGTTTCTACCATCCCATTGAGCTGCCATTTCGTCCAGCTCCCAAACCCTCGAACCTGCACACAATAAACAATCAAAACAAATTTTTATTTCAATTTTTTTTTTTTTGTAAGTTGTAAATGTAATGCGCTTTAGTTATAGTTCTATGTATATGCGATTAGAGTTAGATCTTTTATATATATATGAAGTATGTTTAAAAAAAAAACAAAAACGTAAAACATTTCGAATTTCATTTTTAGTCTTTTATTTAGTTTGTATATAGTCAGCATATGCAATCTCTTTTTAAATTTCATTTGATTTCATTTTTTATCATTTGGTAGAATTTCGATTCCGTTAAGTTTTTATTTTATTCAATTAAAAAAGAAGAAGGTTAGGTTTAGGTTATTTTTTGATTTTGTATATATTGCCGTATATTGTCATGAGGTTAGGATCGATGTTTTAATTTGTTTAAGTTTCATTTAGTTTAAGTTCTAGTTTGATTTTTGTTTGTTTGTTTTGATTTCAATATTATATAAAAAAATTAAAAAAAATGTTTTTCCATTTTGTTTTCACTTTTATTTTTCTGATTTTGTTTTGTCTTTTGATTTAAACTTAGGCTCAAAAATATCGAAGTAACAAAACAAATAAAAAATAAAAAAGTTCTTTTTATCAGGCTTTATTCTGATTTTTAAATTATAAAAAATAAATATTTAAAAATTTAAAAATTAAAATTTAAAATGCAAAAAAGCCATAAAAAGTTTTTTTAGAATTTAGATTTTCCCTTTTTCTTATATATATGATAAAGGTTAGTTTAAAATTTAGATTTAAAATTTAATTTATTAAAATTCAATCCTTGTTTATTTTAAACTTAAAATTTTATATATATATTCCTAAAAATCATAAAAAGTGATCCTAAACCTTCTGTAAAAGTTGTTTAATTTTTAGATATTAGTTTTGTTTTATCTTAATCTTAGATTTTAAAAATAAAAAAATAAAAGTAAAGTATCGTAGAAAATGTAAATTTTGATTTTAGATTTTAATGGGTCATATTTTGTTTAAATTTATGAATTTAGGACTAAATTTAATAATTTGAGTTCAATTAGTTTAATTTTGTTTTAATATAAAAAATATATAAAAAATTTTTTTTTAAAAGCTTAACTAAAAAATTGAAAATTCATTTTTGGAGTCTTTTGTGGTATTTATGTTCCATTTCTCTATAGCTAAATGCACTTAATGTTTATTTAAAGTTGGCTATATGAAAGTGGTAGTTGGTTAGCATTTAAAGCATTGCTTGGATTATTTGATGATAAATGATTGTTTTACATGGTTTATACTTCCACAACATTTAATAAATAATCATTTAATCATTAACTCCATAAGGCACTGGTACATTAATTTCTAATCAATCAAGTGTTAAGTTGCCTTGAAGGGTCTCCCAACCCAACTGGTCCACAGTTGGTCTTCCTTCATCCCATAGGGTCTACCCCCTTAGCCTTGGGAGATGGCTTAAACGGAGGGATCGGAGATCAGCGTGACAGCCCCCGGTTTGAGTATTGTCGTGAAAATCTATGCGACAACAGGGTCCACATGGAGGAAGAAGGGGAGAGCAAGATAAATAGAGGTGGAGGGCCTCATTTTGGGACTTTTTGCCAGTTGAAGAATTGAACCCTTGTATGCTTGAGCTACTGAGCCAAGTCTACACTGTGCTGTTCAACATGAGAGATTTCAGGGCGAGAATCTCACCTCCATTTTTAGTGGACTTCGAGTGCCACTCTAGGGGAGCCTATCTACACAATTCCAACATTGTTTCGGAGGTGATTTTTGGGAAATTCGTCCCATTTTCTGAGCAGTCTGGGCGCAATAGGAAATTTCACACTCCTTGGGAGAACACACCAGTGTAGATACTGAATGATCAGGCAATTCTATTTTCCAGTAGCGGGTGATTCAATAGTGAAATTCAGTCAGTGATCGAGTAACAGGTGGTAGAGGGGCAACATAGAGATTTTCTAGAGGAGTTTCTAGTTATGGAGGAGTCAAAAGAGGAGGTCGAGTTTTAGCTCCAGGAGACTGTGCAGGGTTTTGCATAGAGCCTCATAGAGGCAGTTTTATTTGGCTAAAGTGAAGGTCGTTTCAGGTGTCAGAGGCCGGGAAAATTTCCAGAGGGCTTGGCTAGAGACTTCCAGTAGTAGAGATAGGCACGACGTCTGATTCAGAGGGAGTTCTGAGCTGAGTGTACAAGGGATTGCGCAGGGCATGCGCAGAGGTTGACGTAGAGGAAGAGTTGGAGCTAGTTCTAAGCCTAGACTGAGCCGGGATTGTTAGTTTTTGGTAGCATTAAAAGTGCTCTAGCCTTGAAAATTGGTGGAGAGGTTAAGGCACATGAGTTCTAAAGAACCCATAAACGGTTTGGTGAAATTCCACCCGGATTTTATTTTATTAAAATAATTAATATTTTAATGGGGTTCCTAAGTTTAAACTTAGGTAAAGTAAAGTATTAATGGGTATTAATCAAAATATGGGTGAGAATGATCTAGAAGGTGGATCTTGTCATGTTTTAATCTTAGTCATTGATTAGAGACTTAATCTTGGTCGTTGAAGACTCAACTGGAAAAGTATAAAATGGAGGCTTGGGGTTCATTTGGAAATACACATGGAGAAAACGAATAGATCTAGAGTTCGATTTTTGGGGCTAGGAAGCTGAGAAATTCAAACTAGGTGATCATTCAACAACAAAGGGGTAGAGAGAATTTGGGAGGACTTTCCGGAGAATACTGACAGAGAGGCATAGAGAGCTTGCAGAGAGGTAGCATAGTAGCCGGGAGAGCTGACGTTGGGCCAGTCTGGGCCCACGCAGCCTTGATGCAAAGCCAAAAGGGCCATCAGAGCAAAAAAGCTATCTGTCACATAGAAGCCGAAACTGCCGGAACAACTGAAATAGCTGACGTAGAGGGCAGGAGAGGTGATGACGCAGGGCTAACACAGAGCCTGAAAGGCTAATGTAGGGCCTGCGCAGGACCAATGTAGAAGTAGCCGGGGTTAGCTAGTCTTGTAATGGATTAGCTGGAATTCTGCCAGGTAAAGTGAGCTAAAACTCACACAGATTTTCCGCCAGTGTTTTCTCTATAAAGGATTGCTAGATGAGCATCTTAGATTTGTATTTAGAGATTTCTCTTGCATAATAATAAACCCTCAGAATTGTTGCACCGGTTTTCCCGCATTGGGTTTTTCCGGGGACTATTGTGTCCAAAAATAAGTGTCCTATGTATCTTGTTCTTTGCTCTATTTTATGTTTGATGAGATCAAATATTTAATTAAGTGTACTCTGCAGAAGTAATTTGCTTCAGTAGTCAGAAGAATAGCTTGATGAATGTAATTTAAAAATCAAGTAGGTGAAGTAGATTCAGATTTGCTGCAGTGGGTTTCCTTCGAGTCTAGGAATTTTCACATGGTATCAGAGTGTTGATTTTGAAACAGGAAGAGCAGATCCAGTGCTGAGCACTGAGGCCAAAAGCTGCACTTGGCAGCAATTTGAATCCCCTTGAAGGGATTACACAGTCCTTGCCAGGACGCAGATATGAGGAAATCTCCCTCTGAGTGAGACGACAGAGAGGTATGATTTCTAGTTCATGAGTTTGCAGAGGCAGAGGGAGTGACACAGAGCCTCAACGCAGTGCTTGAAGGGCGTAGTTTCTGCTGTGGCAGAAATACACTCGAAAAGAATGAATACACGTAGAAGGAGAATTTTCTCGTTAGAGAACTTTCCGCTAGAAAGTTCGAGTTTCTCACTTGCTGACCAATTTAGCAATGCTAAGCAGTGACTAGAGGAGTCAGTTCGACATTTGGGTAAGATGGCATCGCATGGGCTGAGAGATTAGGACAGGTTGGACAGAGCCTCCAACTATGTCATATGGAAGACCAGAATCTTAGCTGTTCTAGAGGAATATGATCTCGAGGCCTACGTCAAAAGTGTTGTAGCTGTTCTTGCTGACAACTATGAAAAGAAGTACAAGGCCGAGCAGGGGAAGGCAAAGAGGCTCATTCTCGATGGAGTTCGAGATCATGTGGTTTGACACTTGCAGGGCAAGGATACAGCCCGGGAGATGTGGGAAGCCTTGTCATCTCTGTTGAAGCCTCTTTTGAACAATGGAAGATGTATATAGAGCAGACGTTGCAGTGGACCTTGATGCAAAAAGGAGAAGGGGTGAACCTCTATCTTCAACGTCTTCAGGACACCAGAGACCAACTTGCTGCAATAGGATCCACTCCTCAGCCAACCGTGATGGTGAGGATAGCTCTAAATGGAGTCTCAGAGGAATGGCAAGTCTTCGTCCAAAGTATATTGGACAGGGAAAGACTACCTACATGGGAGGAGATGTGGGCGACTCTTCAACATGAGGAGTTACAGAGGGACCTAGTGAAGGTCAACCTCAATGACAGCAGTGAGAGTTGCACAAAGACAAAGGAGGAGGAAAATGTAGCTCTAGCTTTGAAGGGACAATAGAAGCCGAAGCGAAAGGACATTTCGAAGGTGAAATGTTTCAATTGTGGCGAGATGGGCCACTATGCATCCCAGTGTCCTTTTGAAGAAAAATGATAAGGATGAGAAACATGATCCTAAGGCTGCTTCAGCAAAGATTGATGAAGATGAGTTTGCCATGAGTACCCACGCATCTCCAGGAAGGAGATGTGGCGATATTGAGCTGTAGTCGGGAGGACTACATGTGGGCAGGATTCTTGAGGAGTCCACCTCTTGGATCAATTCCTTGCTACAAGAGCCTAAGATTCAACAGTAGCGAGATGGACTTAGTGTCAGATGATGCAGTGGAGTGTTTGGAAGACAGATACAGTGGCTTGGAACCAAAAACTGATCAGCACAGGGCAAGGTTGGTAGTAGTGCAGAGGTCAGCAACAACGCAAAAGATTCAGAGGGTCAACAACAGTCAGATTCCAACATTCATTGTATTATGTTGAACACAGTTAAGCTCAACTAATTTTGTATGTTTTTCAGCTACTTCTCTCAGCAATTGAGTTGCAATACGGATGTAGTGTTAGCAGTGGCAGTGCTAGTAGCATAGCAGATGCAACATTTGAGAGGGATGTGTAGTACAAATGCAGCAATGGCAGTGGCATTGTCATGGGCAGCAATACAGTAGCAGCAACAACACAGTGTTGGTGGCAGCAACAATGCAGAAAGAAGGTGCTTCAGAAGCAGAGCAACATGCAAGTGGACATTGTTGCTAGAGTAGTTTCCTCGCTAAGAGGGAGTGTTAGTTTTGGTAGCATCGGAAGTGCTCTAGCCTTGAAAATTGGTGGAGAGACTAAGGCACATGAGTTCTAAAGAACCCATAAAGCGTTTGGTGAAATTCCACCCGGTTTGTAATTTATTAAAATAATTAATATTTTTAATGGGGCTCCTAAGTCTAAACTTAGGGAAATTAAAATATTAATGGGTATTAATCAAAATATGGGTGAGAATGATCTAGAAGGTGGATCAAGTCATGTTTTAATCTTAGCTGTTGATTAGAGACTTAATCTCGGCCGTTGAAGACTCAACAGGAAAAGTATAAAATGGAGGCTTGGGGTTCATTTGTAAATACACACGGAGAGAACAAATTGACCTGGAGTTGGATTTTTGGGGCTAGGAATATGAGAAATTCGAACTAGGTGATCATTCAGTAGTAGAGGGGCAGAGAGGATCCGAGAGAAGTACTTTCTAGAGAATACTGACAGAGAGGCGGAGAGAGCTTGCAGAGAGGCAGCGCAGTAGCTGGGAGAGCTGACATTGTGGCAGTCTGGGCCCACATAGCCTTGACGCAGAGCTAGAAGGGCCAACGCAGAGCATACAAGTTGCCTGTCACGCAGAAGCTGAAACTGGGGAACAACCGAGATAGCTAATGCAGAGGGCAGGAGAGCTGACGCAAGGCTTACGTAGAGCCTGAAAGGCTGAGGTAGGGCCAGCGCTGAAGTAGCCGGGATTAGCCAGTCTTGTGCCGGATCAGTCGGAATTTTGTTGGGTGAAGCGAGGTAAAAATCGCTCAGATTTTTTCGTCGGTATTTTCTCTATAAAGGATTGCTAGATGAGCATCCTAGATTTGTATTTAGATATTTCTTTTACATAATAATAAACCCTTAGAACTACTGCATCGGTTTTCCCGCATTGGGTTTTTTCGAGTACTATTGTGTCCAAAAGTAAGTGTGTCCTATGTATCTTGTTCTTTGCTCTGTTTTCTGTTTCGTGATATCAAATATTTAATTAAGTGTAGGCTACAAAATTAATTTGCTTTAGTATTCAAAAGAATAACTTGATGAACGTAATTTAAAAATCAAGTAGGTGAAGTAGATTCAGATTTGTTGCAGTAGTGGTTCTTTCGAGTCTAGGAATTTTCACAGGGATTGCTTGGAGCGAGGGTAAATTCCCTTAGTAAATTTTTGCTAGTATTTCTTTAAGATAGAATCGCTAGTTTGGTGACCATTTTATTGTACTTAGAATTTCTGTTGCTGCATAATAATAAAAACCCTCATTGCTACACCAGTTTTCCCACATTGGTTTTTTTGCGGGACAATTGTCTAAAAATAACGACGTCATAATATTTGTGTGTGTGCTAGCATTTCTCAGTTCCTATTTTTGCTTTCGCAATATTTTTTATGGTGAAGAAATTGCAATGTGAATAATTCGTTATTTTGCCATAAACAAAATAAACTGCATAATTAATTTATCAGTTAGAAGAATTATTTCGAGTTGCTGCATTTCAAGGAATTTTTCACAAGGTACCCGCCCTAGCTACAAACATCAACACTCCCTCTTAGGGAGGGATGTACTTTTTTCACCTGCAATTGACTCCAATCTTGAAACTCCATCCATTGTCATGGCTGCTTCCTTTGAATTGGAAGCCTTCCTTGCCATCTTTTTCAGAATTATCCTTCATGACCTACTCCCTTTGGACTTGTTTCTAGAAGCTTCTTGCTCTTGAACATCCTATAAGGTCATCTCATACCAAGGGACCTTCTTGACAAAATTGGAAGGATTTGTAACCACTCCTCCCCACTTGAACCTGAAGGTCAACTCCCTTTGAATTTCTCAATCATCAGAGCTTCTTTCCATTAATAGAATATATTGGCCCTTTAGCCTATACAGGTTAGTCTCTCTAACTCCAATGACGTGGCCATTGTCAGAGTCAGATCCCATGGGTTTGATGAGTGCTTGTCCATCCTAGATTGCCTATGTCAAAGAGGCTGAAAGCGAGCTCCTCCTGAGTTTTGGTATCCATAGCACAACCTTCACTTCTAACCTACCTCCTCTCTTGAGCTGGAATATCACTGTTCCAACCCCCTTCAATGCATGTTTGGTATAACACCAAATTCCACATGCAATTCTGAGTTGCACTCGGTTGGGTTGTTAAATAGCTCTTGTGCCCATGTCATATGTAATGTGGCTCCACTATCTAGTAGTCGTGCACCAACTGGTAAGGTGCTCGAGGAAAGGTAGGAACTAAGTCTGAATTTAGTTTCAAACTTCTTGGAAAACTCTTCCACCTGAGCTTCCGCCAACGTAGCTACGTTTGATGGTGTACCCTTTCCGCCCTTCTTCCTATTTGAACACTGTGAAGCATAATGTCTTATCTTATGATAGACAAAACACTTGACATTAGTCAAGTCCTTCTTCTTCTTTGGTTGTGAAGCTGACTCCTCACTCTTGCTGTTTGAACCTTTTCTTTTGTTCTTCATTGCTTGACTGGCAATAGCAAGATCCTTGTCATCACTCTTAAGGAATGGAAGACACATATTGCTCAATTTCGGTCTAGTTATATTTTTAACTTCTTGAGGTAGTAAATTGTAGTGTTGAAAATATCGGTATCGGCAAAATATCGGCGAGGGTCCAGAAAACATCTTATCAACAATATCGACGAAAATATCAGAAAATATCAACAAGCATAAAAAATGCATAATATATTCATTTTTTTCTTCAGATTTTTAAACATATAAAGCAATAACAACATGAATTAAACACATTGGCACATAAATATGAAGAAAGCACTAATATATATGATGTCAAATAGAAATGATACATCAAACTTCAAAGGTGATACCAAATCCTACTGATCCTTGATAATTGTCCAATCAAGGACTCAAACAAAATAACATCACATATCTTGCTGATCCCTGATAATTGTCCAATCAAGGACTCAAACAAAATAACATCACAGATATAAAAATATTTCATCATCACGAGTTATAAACTTATATGTAGAAAAACAAATAAAACTAGTAGTTATCTATCCGAGACCAGTGACCTCTTCCCAGGAGCTTCCTTTCTGTCTTGTTCAGCAATTGCTTCAAGAGCATTTTGTATAACCTTCGCACTAGAAACCATACAAGGCATTACATCTGCATCATGTGCAGGGAGTCTAGCCAGATTGTTGGAAATAATACTGAGAGGGGGGGGGGGGGGGGAATCACATCAATAAAACTTTTCATTTCCATATTCAGATTCATATATGCTACTTCCACAACTTCTTATGATTCAATTAATTGATCCTTAATGAGTGCATTAGAACATTATCAACCATATTAACAGTAAACAGGTGCGGTAAAATAGAACAGATCATCACACATAAGCCACACACATGAACACCATGATATAAGGTGGAAACCCAATGTGGGTGAAAACCACCTGCTGCAATATGTCTCTATCTTCTTTCAATTAGAAACTTCTTTTTACAATTGTACTGGTGCAGTCCTTTACCAGTACGCAGGCTGCAACCTGCAGAGAGCTACAACCCTCTTTCGTTTTCCAGCTTCTCCTGGAAGGGAGCTACAACCCCCTTAGCTCTTACACTAGCCAAGATACTAGTACGTAGGTGCTGGCCTATAGAAGGCTACAACCTTCTCTTTCTTCCAGGGACCACGTTTCATCAATTTTCAAACTAGATCGATGAACATCAATCAATCATCAAGAATTTCTGCATCAAACAATCTCCTTTTCACCAATTAGCACTGAATCAAGTAGACACTTCTCTGGCAGCTATATCCAAATCACAGTAACTGTAACCACACACCAAATCTAAACCTAGAACAAAAAATACTATCATTCAAGCTTAAAGATTAAGACCCATCAATAGAACTTATCCATCTCCTCGCGCTTAGGTTCCTTCTTTATTCAGATCCAGATCTGCACCATAACCCAATCACAGTATTCCAGATGTAGCACTTTATCAGATATTCAATAACAATTCAGATGATGCTTTGCCAAATGATCTCCTTCCCCTTTTATAGTCTTAGGCCTTTCACAATACCACGGTCCAAAACCATAATAACACAATACCATGAACCCAATACTTGGGATCAACACTTTTGGATGCAATACCATGGACCAAAACCATAGGATCAAAAAAACTGTCGGACCAATACCATGAACCAACCATGAAACTGCGTGAACTTTTCTCCACATGAAATAAACTTTTTCTCCATATAAAAGTGCGTGAAATTTTCTCCACATGAAATAAACTTTTTTCTCCACATAAAAGTGCGTGAAATTTTCTCCACGTGAAATAAACTTTTTCTCCACATAAAAGTGTGTGAACTTTTTTTTTTACATGAAATAAACTTTCCTCTGCATAAAAGTGCGTGAACGTTTTCTCCACATGAAATAAACGTTTCTCCGCATAAAAGTGCGTGAACCTTTCTCCACATGAAATAAACTTTTCTCCGCATAAAAGTGCATGAACTTTTCTCCACATGAAATAAACTTTTCTCCGCATAAA